>JAKZHN010000069.1:0-52412 GCA_037179335.1 Cyclaneusma minus | reverse complement strand
TGTTCCAGACTCGGAATGTCAACTAGGTAAGGTAATTATTTCTAGTTCGAAAAATACATCCAGTCCGTCTCTTTTCCAAATATCAGCTCTTCTCGTGACGAGCTGATATTTGGAAAAGAGACGGACTGGACGAAAAGAGCCATAGGCAATATCTGAGATGCGAAAGAAAAGCTCATAGGAATAGGCAATCCCCCGGAGCAAGCCAAACAATCTTCTTGAGCGCAGAATTTGGAGGGGGGACCGCTCATTTATACCTACCTGAGTCGCACTAGTTGGCAACACTCATTGTGCGAGGTCAATTGTTTGCCAGCTCGTTATTCCTGGTAGTCTGGTAGAGGGGCCCAGGCGTGGTGTTGAACCAGAGTTGCGAGTTGAGAGGTCGGTGTGTGCGCTGCCGAAAGGGGGATGGGAGATGGCGTTCTGAGTCACATCATCCTGCGAACCATAGTTGCAACAATGGCGCACGCCGAAAGGGGGATAGGAGAGGACGCTCTGACTCACAACGCGCGAACCATTATTGCAACACTCCAAGGAACTGGCGAGACCCAAAGTCATTGAGATGAGTCAAAGCAATCGAACGAAACCGAGGTAATTGAGAGAAGTTAGAGTAATTGAGAGAATTCACAGTAGTCAAGTGGAATCCAAGTAACTGAGAAGTCCAGATAACTAGGTACCAACTAGAAGTTATCCACTTACACGTGGCCGACAGCAAGAAACACTCGAACCCAGACCTACGTGGTAGCTTGCGAGAAAAGCGAGGAAGACAAAAGACGGAGCTCTTCACCCATGGTTTGCGAAAAAGGTGTCGGACGTCTGTGCTTCTCCTGAGCGACGTGGCCTGACATTGTGGGAGTTGGGAGCGCTGCATCGGAGAACATTTCAACACTGGTTGGCGGAAAAGGCCTAGAAAACCAACGCAGTGAGCCCGAGTACGAGACGCATTGACGAAAGGGGAAAAGGAGACGGGAGTTCCGAACATTCTTATGAATGGTTGGCCTCAGATGGTGATGGTCAGAGCGCTGTGCGATGTGTCAAGTTCTTCAACGTTGGTTGACGGGAAACTTTAAAAAGCGAAAACGAAAAGGAGGCGGGTGTAGGCGGGTGCCAGCTCCTGATTGACCCAATCGTGCCACTGCACACGCGCCACGCACAGAAAGTTGAAGCAATAGTTCTGAGAATTCGAGCGTTGCAACAATCCAGAGAACTGGGAGAACTCAAAGTAATCGAGTAATCCAAGTAACTGAGAAATCCAGCCTTCAACGCTGGTTGACGGAAAAGTTCAAAAACCGAAAATGCGAACACGAAAAGGACACAGGCGGGTTCCAGCAATTCTCCTGAGTGGACTGTGTCAGAGCTTTGGAATATGTGGCTTTCCAACACTAGCACGCGAGAAAGTTTACAAATTGCGAACACCGCACACAATGGAATAATGGAAAGCCAAGAAAGGGAAAAAAAGAGCACGGTCTGCGCAGACACATGTGATAAAAGCAGCAACCCAGACCTACATGTTGACATAACGGTGATGTGTTGCAAAAGTGACGAGAAGATTGGAAGACAATGAGCATGCAAGCAGTCACTGACAAATTGGCACAGGTACAGAATGTCAGGAGGAGACAATGAGCTCTGGACTTGATGCATTGAAAAGCATACTCTACCAAGATCTATTTCTTGTGCTTCCCAGTCGTGTTCACCAGTCTCTTCTTCAGATGCTTGGGCATCTTCTCTTTCCGCTTCTCCCGTTTCTCTTCCTTCACAGCCTTCTTGTGCTCCTGTGGTGCTTGTCAGTAACCGTAAAGACAATCGCAGGTAAGATGTGAATTGATGAACTTACCCTCTTGGCATCCTTGTCCTCGAATCTCTTACCCCGCGGTGTGCCCTTCTCGAAGCGACTCTCGTCATCACTGTCCTCTCCCTCAACTCTCGCACCTCCCTCCTCGTCCTCACTACCATCCTCCGAGCTGCTATCGTCATCCTCTCCTTGCGCACCCTCTTTCGATGGCCCGTTCACTGCCAGCAAATTCTTGTACACCAGATCATCTCCCTGTCCCTGACCAATCTTCTCCGCATCGCGCTCGATATCGTAGACCTGGTCCAGATTCTGAGGAATGTACTGCTGCCTGAAGACCTCATTGTCGACCTCCTGCTGCTCCGTCTCTTCCTCTTCCTCTTGTCGATTCTTGTAAAGCACTTCCAGTGTCTCCGCCAGTCCCGGTTCCTCAACAGGATCTTTGTGGTTCGTAATGAACTCGAATAGCACTCGTTCGCTCAGCACGTTGACACCCTTGCGACGGAAGAAGTCGGAGCAGTTCTTGATGTCCATGCGCAGGAACTCAAGCGAGCGGGGATGGTCGTGCTCTACGGACTGCGACACGTCGATGATGAAGAGCTTCTTCTGGTGGTACAGGATGTTGTACTCGCTCAGATCGGCGTGGACGAGTCTGCACACCTGGTACATGCGCCGCATCAGACCCAATAGTTGCAAGTATAAAACTCGCCATTGCTCTTCGATCTCGGCTGGTGAGCCGGGCAGCTCGACGTCGCGGAGTCGTGGGGCTGCCCATCCTTTCCTGTCCCCTAGGAATCCCATGACTAGCACGTGCAGACGCAGATAGACGGGCTCGGGACACGGGATGCCGGCATTGTAAAGACGTCGAAGATTTCGCATCTCTTTCTCGGCCCAGACTTTCACCATTGCTCGGTTGTTGGACTTGTTATAGCCGTTCCGGAAACGGTGCTCTCCTGTCACATAGCGATCACGGTCCTTGAACACCAGAATGCTGGTTTTGTAGACTTTGACAGCACGGTGTATAGGAGGTGCGTCGGCGTCATCCTCAGGGGTCGTCAGAGCACCGTAGACGTTGGCCTCCTTTCCTGTGCTTATGCAGCCGTTGATCTCGCTCACAATACCCCTGTTGATCATCTGCAACAAAAGCATTCGCGTCCGTGGATCCAGCACCTGTTCGCTGGTAGCGCGGTCAGATTTGTCTTTTTCGGAGCCGCGTGCCTCCTTGCCACCCAGTCCGCCGCCATCCAGTCTGATCTTCGCCGCATGCTTGGCGAGACTGGTTACTTGGTCATCGACGCTGGCTTTTGTGTTTGCGGCAGGTTTTTGGGGGTTGATTTTCGGTGCTGATTGATTGGGATCTGCGAGTTTACGCTGGCGGTTGTAGGACTTGGTGAGGTCGGAGGACGAGGGGTCGAAATCCAGGCCGTCTATGTCATCTTGGTCGTCATCGTCGAACAAGTCGTCATACTCCTCGTCGTATTCTAGGTCGCCGTCGTGGTTTTGAGAAGTCTCGGTCCCAACTGGTGGGGCAATATCGTCGCCGGTGGCGGGGTTGCTGTAGCCATGATTGGGAATATACTCGTGGGAAGGCACAAGGGCTGCAGCCGGCGATTCCATATTTTCCGACATTTGTGAAAATCGTCGAATATTTTGATGTTCGATCACAAATCGAAAGGTGGATCGAAAGGCTCACTTTTATGTTGATTTTCAGTCGTGAAGGTGAAAAGTGTTTGACATTATCTGAGATTTCGTGACGCACATTTGATCTGGCCATTCCTGATCAGGCGGCATCAAAGGCGGTATCTTGTGGCAGGACCGGGTTCCTCTCGAACTTTCTGATGGCACCCCGCAGGCTGCAGCTTTCACAACCCACATAACACCCGCCCGGTTCTTGTGATATAACCGACTTTTCCACTTTCTGACAATTCCTTCTCTGTCCGATCTCACTCCCACTACACACTATCCGACAAAATCTACATCTTACACACCAGCCATCATGGCAACCCAAGCTGCCCTCGCCCAGAAGGCCCTCGATGCCAAAGACTTCAATGAAGCTATCACGCAATACGATCGCGCCCTCCAGTACGCTCCGACCTCCCCGATTTACCTCATCGGACGTTCGACTGCCTACCACCGTGCCGGCAAGCACGACCTCGCACTTCGAGACGCTGAAGATGCCATTTACGCTGCCCAGGCTCGCGCCCGCCGTGAGCTCATAGCCAAGGCCCAGTTCCGACGAGGTGTTGTGTATCATGGCATGGGCAGATATGCGGATGCCAGAATGTGCTTCATCTGGGGGAGGAAGCTTGATGAGAAGCTGCCCGGTCTAGGACTGTGGCAGGCCAAGGTTGCAACAGATTACGACAAGCTGCCAGAGGATTCACCGCACCGCCAGATTAGCATTAAGGAGTTCCCGGACAAACGCGTGGAGCCTTCTGCTTTAAGTGACAAGACAAATGAGGATGATACTTCTAGCAGCAACGGCACAACCAAGGACCCCAAAGGAGCACCGGCAGTGACACCGACCTCGACACAGGCAACCTCACCAGCCGTGACTCCGAAGGAGAAGATACGCCACGACTGGATGCAGTCAAACGAGAAAGTCACCATCTCAATCTTCGCTAGAGGAGTTCCCATGGACAAGACCAGCGTCAAAATCGATAGCCAAACGGTGAGTGAAACCAGCCTAGGACTTCTAAACTACCACTAACGCGAGCAGGTCGATGTGAACTTCCCTACCAGTGCACACAGCAGCTACGATTTCAGCAAGACCCTATTCGGCCCAATTGACCCCTCCAGCTCATCCTACACCATCACCCCGAACAAGATCGAACTCACCCTACGGAAGGCTCAGCCCGTTTTCAAATGGTCTGTTCTCGAAGCACCCGAAGACAGCGAAGCAGCTCAGACCGCTATCACCCAGCGAAATGCTTCAGCCGTACACACTGCACCCAAAGAGGACAAGCCTCCCGCATACCCAACCTCTTCGCGCAAGGGTCCAGTCAACTGGGACAAGGAAGCCAGCAATGCCCTCGGAGGAGACGATGCGGATGGTGTAGATGACTTCTTCAAGAAGCTGTACAAGGACGCTGATCCCGATACTCGTCGCGCCATGGTGAAGTCGTTCCAGGAGAGCAACGGTACCACACTGAGCACGGACTGGACAGACGTGGGCAAGAAGTCGATGGAGACGCATCCACCTGAGGGTGTCGAGGCTAAGAAGTGGTAAAGAAAGTGCGAGAGCAACTCGACATTCGGTCTCCCAAGATCACTACTGCGAAGCAAGTGGTACACTGCACGGAAAAAACGTTTCATTTTTCAAACGGAGTTTTGGCCAGCATGGCATGGAAGGTTTCGGCTGTATCGAATTGCCCGGGCAGGTAGCTACTAGCGATGGAGTTTGAGGGGAGATGGTGCTCAAAACATTGGCTGGCGTTGGCTGGCAAAACAGTGCTTCGTTTCCTAGATATGCGCCTTGGTATTGGCATCAGAGACATTCTCTAACGAAGAGTAGGTAGTCGTTATGGAAAAAGGGACGACTCGCAAGTATTCACAGGACTCTATAGTTGCATCTCTACTGACGTCTTCTTTCGTGAAGCAAAGCTGTTGACCGTGGACCAGTCAAGGTTCCTTTGTGAGTCGTTAACCGTCCACTAAGTGACGTTCTCGAGGAGTTGCACACAGAAAGTCCAGAACGGGCAAAAGGAAGACTGGAGACAGAAGACTCACCCAATATATAAAATATAGACGGCTAAGCTGACTAATATATGCCAAGGGTCGAAGAAGGCTAACCTAAAAATAGCTGCGCTATCACACAAGTGCCAAAGGGCCTCCAATAGACGACATGGAATCTCGATTTGGCCGACAAACACCGACTCCAGTATTCATTGCTTTAAGCTACGAGGGAACCGATCACCAATGGGCACTGACCGGAATGGACGGCTCGCACCAGGTGTGTGTAGAGTAGGATCGTCTACCACGAGAGTTGCGCTAGCCTACTTAGCCCCAAGGTACCATCCGGTGAACAAGAACCCATCCATATTCGACAACATAAGTATCAGACTTCCATTCCAATTCAGTGATGATGACGATCCAGCCAAGTTGCCAGAAAGGCCAGACAAAATGCACTTCTTCCACAGCCCCACCATCGCTCTGCTTGTCGCCCTGCTAACCGCGACCCAAGCATCAACCTCGACTCCTCCCGCCACCCCAAAATGTCCCTCGTCCATAGACCTACCCGACAACCTCACCAACGCCTCCCTCTCCTCCCTACCCCCCCTTTTCTCCCACGCCGCTCAACCGGCACAGGACCCCTCCGCGCTCGAACAAATCCGCAACACGCTCGCCCTCTACCCCCTCTGCATAGACGGCAAAGACTTCGCCTCGCTCTCCCGTGTCTTCACGCCCGACGCCGTCGCAAACTACTCGTCACCTCTCAACATCCTCACACCCCTCAGCAAAATCCAATCCGCGCTAGCGGCAGATTTGAAACCTGTTACTACGCAGCATGCTTATGGCACGCAGGTGATTGAACTGTTTGGCGAATGTGCGGCGAGGAGCGTGACGTATTTTCGGGCGACGCATTTTGGGATGGGGGGGTTTGAGGGGGAGGTGTTGGAGGCGTGGGGGCAGTATCGGGATGTGTTGGTTTGGGGGAGTGAGGGGTGGAGGGTGAGGGAGAGGACGTTAGCTTATATGGTATGTTGCGTGCTGATTTGTGTGGTGATATGATGGGTGATGAATGCTAATGCCTGCAGGGGCCGTTGATTGGAAATCTGTCGATCTTTACACAGTAATGCGCCTCTGTGTACTTGGAGAGGATTCAAACGCGAAGAACAAAGCCAAGGAAAGTGAAACGGATGGTTCATTTGACCTTGTACAAGTATCCCTTGCTATTTTTTGTTGTTCATCTATTTTCCTGAAATTTCGGTTTCTTATTTGTTCGTGATTTGAAGCAGATATCGTTCTTGATTCGCTCAGGCATGCTAGAGATTTTGTTACCTATACAAGGACCCGGCATTTCCAAGACCTAGCTCGTTGATGGACTCAATAACAGAAACTGGTATGCGCAGGATTAGTGCTGCTGCTGCCTACCTAGTAAGTGGGACCTTGGAAGGGCCAGGTTTGCCTGTCGTTGGTAAGATATGTCTCTAGGCTGCAAGAAGGCAGTCCACTTGCAGGACAGTAGGATCGAACTGTGTGTGCTATGAGAGTTTCTCATGGCTTAGTGGCTGGCAACGTTTATCATCACCGTTTACGTCTCCATCTGAATTTGTGAAACTGGAAGCTTTGACATATCATCATCACATCTTTGCAAATCACAATCATGATAATCATCTCGAAGTTAAAAGCACCTGATTTACACAGGCCAAGACCAGTCTCGAAGAATTGCTGGTAGAATGGGCCCTCGGCTTCCGAGAGCAGATGCTCTTGAGACACAAAATCGCTGAAGCTCTCCGATCCCATAGTATATCTCGCCGCTTCTTCCGCCGTCTTCTCCGTATTGGCCAAGTCTGCACCTATCCTCTCCATGACACTGAGGATGCTCTTGAACTTCCTCAATCAGGACTTGGTTATCAAGAAGCTCAATCAGGTTCTTGCAGGAGTGTAGTAAGTCGACCTCAAGACTGCGCAGAAAAATGTCCTTGCTCCAAGTAGACTTGATCTCGCCGTAGCTCTTTGAGTCGAAGCGTGGTGGATTCTTCATGGTCGAGGAACGTGGCCTTGGCGTCGAGCATCTCTCCACGCAGTTCCTCTTCCGGCTCGGCTGCTTTATGTCCAGCAGCTTCGTACTCAGTACTTTCACCGAACAGGTCATCCGCATCGTCAGCTTGGCGGTCTTTGTGCTTTTGTGAATCTGGAGGACATGTTAGCTGGAGCAAACTCAGGACATTGAAATTCTTAAAAAAAGGGCAGTGAGAGGGGAGCAGAGTGCAGAATTGCATTTCGGCGAGGATTCGTTGGTGAGCAAGTCATTTCCCCTGAAGTCACGGGTCCTCAGACACAGCGGTATGATTCAGTGTAAGGGCTTGGTAGGAGGAAATCAAAATCATATCAAAGGACCAAAAAAGGTCAAAAAATATGTGGCTTGATCTCTTTTGGTTCTTTGCTTTCTGCTCTGCTCTCTTTTCATCTCCCACTTCGTAGGAAACACTTGTTACTTACTTGGTCTGACATTTGTCTGTTCTCTTCTTGATCTCCGGGTGTCTTCTCGTTACCTCTTTCTCCATATCACTCTTTCCAGTAACCACTGTGAATTGTCCATGAAGCAAGAGCTCTCCAAATTGGTCGTAAGTCTCGTTCAACAATTGAGTGTAATTCTGTGTTGTAATTCTGGAATAGATGTTAGCTGGATTCGAACTCACGACCTCGAGACCTCAAGACGTTGAGTGAGAGAGAGATAGATTGGCGTTCAGAGTTGAGAGCACAAGGCAGTGACCATTGAGCCATGAGACCGGAGGCCGTTTTTGATTGATATTCAGCTTTGGTGACTTCAACTTACATACCACTACCTCCTTACATCCCAAAATACAACGTTAAAAGAATTGCCAAAAAAGTTGGTTGGTTTTATCTCTTTAGTTCTCTGCTTTCTACCCTCCTCTCTTCTCATCTCTCACTTTCTAGGAAATTCTTGTACTTACTTGATGTGTAATCTCTCTCCTTGATGATTTCAATGGTCTTCTCATCTCTTTCTTAACCGCCAACTTCTTCTCATGGAATACTGTAATCCGAGGCGCACCATTCGGTGTGCAACTTGGTGAAAGAATCCAAGTGGGGAGGTGAAGTAGGTGTTTAGGTTTGCGGTTGTGGAATCTCCGGACGTGCGGTCGTTGCTGTCTCGCTAAACCAATCTGTGTAGTGGTTGTGTTTTGTAATTCTATGCCAGTTAGCCGAAACAAACAGGTGACCTGTGGGATTTTTGTTAAGTGAGAGATGAGGCTGAGAGCAGAGCAGAACGCTGCGAACCAGTGAGCCAACAAGACAGAAGTCTTTTTTATATGTTAAGTTTCTACTAGCGTTTGGGAATTACAACATGTGAAGCTGCACAATGTGAAGCTGCACAATGTGAAGCTGCGCAATGTGAACATACACGATCTGAATCTGAATGATGTGAAGATGGCTGTCTTTATATAAACTACCAAGCAAACAATTCAGTCACTTGAACAGGAAATGTTGCTGCTCTCATACGCAGGCTGACAAGACTCATGCTTGTTCAAACGGAAGCAATTTGGAGCTTCTGATTTTCACTCATGGCCGTCTCAGCAGCAGACTGACGACTTCAACAACTGACATCTTCACTCTGACTGACATACCCCACTTTCAACATTACCAACCTCACCGCAGACTCCCAGACAAACAAGCAACTCAAGCCCTACCAAAAATCTTGTCCAGTTCCCGACAAAGCATCCCATCCAGCCACCCCACCAACTCAGCTCCACTTCCCAGCACCTCAATCTCGCCCTTCAGATTCAGCATCGCCATGACCTGCAACTCCTTTCTCCACGCCGGCTCCACCCTCGCATCAAAGACGCGTGATTGCCTCAACAGAAGTGTGATCATTCGCCGATCACGACTGCTCAAGCTCAGCCGGGCAGAATGATCTTTCGCAGCAAGACACGTGGTCAGGTCAGAGCTCCTCGGACCAAGCCATCGCAAACTGGGGAGGGCGAGATCGCGGTTCTCGTGAGCAAGTGCACGTGAACCGTACTTGTATGTGGACAGGATCGCGAGACCGTCGGGGTCGAAGTCTACGAGAGCGAATATTGGAGGACAGTTGGGCTGGTGGGAGAGGAAGCGGAGAAAGGCGCGGGTTTGGATGTCGGGGTAGCCTTTGCCCTGTTCTTCGAGTCAGCTTTGCGTCTCTGGTGAGAAGGCCGGCTTTCATACTGTTACTAGCAGACCTTGGCCTGCGAGTGAGCAACTCCAGTACTCGAGTACGGTGAGGGTCCGAAAGATTGCCTGCAGCTGGTAAGTATGGAGAAGGCAGAGACATCGCTTCGTATGGTCGGTACCTCTTTCTCAATCACAAGGATCCAGCGAATGGCACTGAAATCCACTACATCGTCATGTCGAATGCTCGGAATGAGAACGCCCTGCAAAAGTTCAGCATGGCCGGGTCCGAACAGTAAGTGACACATGTCCAACCTTGTCTTCAGTGGCAAAGGTCAGGGTGGTCCCATCCTGGCGGTGGATCCGAAGACTACCAGCAACGAGTCCTCGTGCTGCAGCGACCTGGGAGAGTGTCAGAAAGGAAAGGGGCCACGGATCGGGAGGAGTACAATGTTCAAAGCGTTGCGGCCCACGTCAAGACTCTGGGCCAGGTCATCCACGCATCGGTCCACAACAGCTTGTTTTTTGAACAGCTCTGGGTCCTGATAGTATATGTCCCTTGTGACAGATCAGCAAGTCGAAATGCCGGAGTCATGTCAGGGGAAAAGTGGGAGCGAGGGAAATAGACTGAAGATGCAAGAAAGAACGGATACAACCTTTTCGTCACGATATTTCCACTCATCAAAGCCTCCAAGGACACTTCAAGGATCTTTGCGAGAATAGCTGCGTCTGGATGAATACTTGATCCCGACACAAGATAGCTTCTATCGAGACTTACCGAATGTCCGGGCTTCCTTTTCATTCCGGCCGGGAAAAGTGATGGCTCGAACTCGTCCGTCGGGACTGTTCATTATGGTACCATAGTCATCATCAAGGTACTGATCAGCCGCTGGCCCTCGGCATTTCAGGGCAATGGTAAGTTCTTCCCCCAGAATCAGAGCATTCAGCATACTTTCGAAGATGTCCTTGATCTTCGTGATGGTGATGGCGGTCTGCAAGAGGGCAAATGGTTCGGCCGAGAAGGAGCGGAGATATGGGCTCTGGATGTCCATTGCCGTTGTTGAAACGACAACCTATTCGTTCTATGAATGTTGGGTCGATCGTGGACCGAATCAAGGTGAGCGCATAGCCATTGAAACCTCGGGGCGGCCGGTGACGGATTCACGATGCAGGGCAGAGTGGAGGCTCCAGAATGGAAGGTATGATGACTTTTTTGGTGTCTTCATAGTCCTGGAATGCGCAAATATGGTTACAGAAAGCTCGGTACGTTCAAAGCAGGCGAGGCGAGAAATGAAAGTGAGGATGGCCTTGAGAGGTTTGAGAGAAGAGTCTCGGGAAAGTTGAGGTTGGAGCTCGAAGACAAAGATAGCTTGATGGTCCGTGCATTGGACCGAGCTCGATTGTACCTGACACTAGTACAATTTTGGCAGGTGCACGGTCGTCGGCAGCTCAACTAACAGTCCCCGACCATCAAAAGTGCCCAGCTAACAGCTCACCCAGATTTCGCATCCTGTGGTCTGACACTTCCTACTACTCTCCAAAAGTTGGCTAACGAGCTTCCTGGCTCACGATTTCGAATTCAATTCCTCTATTCCTGAAAGCACAATGGCTCGGACGCGGAATCAGGCCAAGCTGGACTCGCCCAGCAATGGTCACACCACTTCCGCCGAGAAGAGACCCATGGAGGCCGAGTCCGAGGACAAGCATGTTGTGAAAAAGCCCAAACTCGAAGGTCGAACCGACTACTCCCGATGGCGAATGCTGGATGAAGGGGGCCGACAGACCTGGCATTACCTGGAAGACGATGCAGCTGTCGAAAAATGGCCTCAGACCAAGGCTGACAAGTACTTCCTTGGACGGGACCTCGTACGTGCAGATTAAGTCTTGTCGCCGGTACCTTATTGACACCAGTCCCAGGAACTACCGGACCTTCCTCCAGCCAAGACGCCTCTGGATGCCGTGAAGAATGGCCTCGAGTTCTTCCAGCACCTGCAGCTACCACCAGGAAACTGGGCCTGCGAGTACGGCGGACCCATGTTCTTGTTGCCCGGCCTCGTTATCACGTGGACTGTGACCGAGACCCCTATTCCAGATGCACATGCAACTGAGATCAAAAACTATCTCTTTGCGCGCCAGCATCCTGAAGATGGAGGCTGGGGTCTGCACATTGAGGGCGAGTCCACTGTGTTCGGCACGGCTATGAACTACACCACCTTGCGACTGCTCGGCGTCAGTGAGGAAGACCCTCGCATGGTCAAAGCCAGAGGAACCCTGCACAAATTTGGTGGCGCCGGAAACGGACCGCACTGGGCAAAGTTCTGGCTAAGCGTGCTGGGTGTCACCGAGTGGGATATCGTCAATCCAGTACCTCCTGAGTTGTGGTTGGTCCCTGATTGGGTACCAGTTGCACCATGGAGATGGTGGATTCACATGCGTCAGGTCTTCCTGCCTATGGGATACATCTGGTCGAAGAAGTGGTCATACGGCCCAACTCCTTTGACTATGCAGCTGCGAAAGGAATTGTTTGTCAAGCCAATGGACTCGACAAACTTCGCTGCCCATCGCAACACTATTTCTCCCCGTGACAATTACCATCCCAAGTCATGGCTTCTGAATTCCATTAATTGGGCTCTTGTCAATGTCTACAACCCGTACTTACGGACCAACTTCATTGCTAAGAGGGCTGAGGATTGGGTGTTCAAGCTCATCACGATGGAAAACAAGAACACCGAATATGCTTGTCTCGGCCCCGTCAATAGTCCCATGAACCTCATCTCCTGCTACATCCGTGAAGGCCCAGACTCTTACCAGGTCAAGCGTCTCAAGGAACGTCTTGAAGATTTCCTTTGGGTCAAGTCCGAAGGTATGCTGATGAACGGCACGAACGGTGTCCAATGCTGGGATACTTCGTTCCTTATCCAAGCAGTCCATGATGCTGGCCTGACCCAGGGCCCCAAATTCAAGCCCATGCTTATGAAAGCCTTCGAGTTCTTGGATGATCAGCAGATCCGCGAGAATGTAGACGACCAAGCGTTGTGCTACCGACAGCAGCGCAAAGGTGGTTGGGCCTTCAGTACCAGAGACCAAGGCTATGCCGTCAGTGACTGCATTTCCGAAGCGCTCAAAGCAGTTCTCATTCTGCAGAATACCCCCGGCTACCCCAAGCTTCTTGATGATCAACGCATCTACGATGCCATCGACACGCTCCTTACATACCAGAACGCCACTGGTGCTTGTTCATCCTACGAGCCCACCCGTGGCGGTGAGTACATGGAAATGCTCAACGCCGCTGAAGTCTTTGGCCGCATCATGATCGAATACGACTACCCAGAATGTACAACTGCTGTTGTGACTGCCCTCTCGCTCTTCTCAAAATACTTCCCTGACTACCGCTCTCAAGATATTGCGGCATTCAAGGAACGAGCGATTGCCTACATCAGGCGTGATCAGAAAGCTGATGGCAGCTGGTATGGCAGCTGGGGCATTTGCTTCACATATGCTACCATGTTTGCGCTGGAGAGCTTGGCTAGTATCGGAGAGACTTATGAGAACAGCGCAAACGTGCAAAAGGGGTGTGACTTCCTCATAAGCAAGCAAAGGGAGGATGGCGGCTGGTCAGAAAGCTATAAGGTAAGCTTGATCCGCTAACTTATGACCGTCTCATGAGACTTCCCCTTTTCATTCCCTAGCAGGAGCCCCCTGATCCTCATTCCCATCCACGAGCCGAAGTTTCATGCATCATTCTCCATCCTTCACCCTTCTTCCCTCTAAGCCCCCAATCACACCCTACCACGTCCCACCTCACCGCTTACAACTCCTGCTAACATCTCTTCCAAAGTCATGTGAACAAAACGAATACATCGAGCACCCCGATGGTTCCCAAGTCGTCCAAACAGCATGGGCTCTGATCGCCCTTCTGGAAGCCAAGTACCCAGATCGCGCCCCATTGGAGAAGGGGCTCAAATTGATCATGTCAAGACAGCAGCCTAACGGCGAGTGGCTACAGGAGGCGATCGAGGGTGTCTTCAACAAGAGTTGTATGATTTCGTATCCGAACTACAAGTTCGTGTTCCCGTTCAGAGCGCTGGGACTTTTTGCCAAGGCGTGGGGAGATGTTGAGTTGCTGTAGATGGTTATGAGCGAAGTTGGGGTTGGATGTTGGAGAATGGGGTGGTGGGGGAGGAACGGGGATGGTGGTTTTGAAGACTCGTGTGCTTCGAGGCCTGAGATGTAAGATACGAGTCGTAGTAGGAGGCGGTTAATAAAGGTCGCGTATAACCAAGTTTTGGGACATGATGCATTGTGTTTGTTCACTTCCATCTGCTTGATCCCCTTAATTTTGCTCTTGGCCCCTGGTTTGGCTCTATTCCTTGGCTTTTCATTCAACCCTTGGCTTTTGCTTTATCATTTGGCTCTAGTTCTACCCCGCAATTGTTGTTTCATCCTCTGTTTCTTGTCCTATCTCGTGGGTTTTGTTCCATCTACTGGTGATTGGCTTCTGCTCAACTGCTTCATTTTCTTTTAGCTTTTGTCTTAACTTCTGCCTTTGCTGCTGCATAGACATCCCCAGAAACCCAACCCAGCCAGCAGCCGCAACACCACTCAAGCAACTTCCCACTTCCAAATCGACGCGTCTCGCACTTCCAACACTGGACCTCGTATTAGCTTACGCGGAATTCGAGGATACCTAAACCGAGCATCTCTCTTGCAAACACGCGTCGATCTCCAAGCCTCATAACTCGAACAGAAGCTCACTATCCTCCACAAATTCACAACCACCTTGTGGCCTTCACACCTATCAGCTATCAACTCAACACAATGGCCCTTCACCGTGGTGACTGGCACAGTCTCCTCGTTGGCCTCGGCCATGCCACTGCCGACTTGCACTCCCCCTGAGCAGAAATGTCAAGGGGAAACGCCAAGCGGTCGAGCGACGAGCGTAGCTACATGTATATAAAGGGGTGAGCTGAATACCGACTGGAGTTTTGAAATCCGGAATAAGCTAGGCCTGATATCTTGGACTAATTCTAGGCACTTCGCATATTCCCGATGACTTGGAGTATTCTCGGATACTTATTACTTGGAATACCAAGAATCATTCGGAATATCCAGAATTACCTAGGACACTCAAAATATCCGGTATCACCAGTAATTTCTAAGCCATACACAGGCTTCTTAGTCCCAATGTCATATCCTGTGAGGATTAGTAAGGAAATAGAGCAGTATCCCGGTCGGCATTAGCATGCGCTCTCTCTCCTCTCTCGTCTTCTTTCTATAGACATCATCAACTGTTCCAAGATCCGAACTTGCGCGTTCGCTTCAACTGCTTTCAGAATTCAAGCGCTCCATGTACGACTTCAAATCGAATATCTTCCACAATTTCACCATCTTCCACAGCTTCTTCGGGTTACAGCCTTAGAGGCCAAGAATGAAGAAGTGTCTAAGAAATTCGTCACCTCTCGCTTCTCGTCTTCTCTATTAGTAATTCTGTTCGGACCGCCAGGTAAAGCCCCTGCTGGCCCGCAAATGGCCAACGGCAATATCAAAGATTGGCACCGAGAGAGCACCGTCTTGAGGATGTCCTATAACTCCCGTGAAGCGCACCTCCATAATCCCACTGGCCGCCCAGGCGTCTCCAATGACAGAGCTCGACCAATTGCAGACTGGCTGCAGCATATTGGTTATGAAACATTTGCAGGTACGAATGGAGCTGGTACGCGGCTCCCGGGAGCGATGAAGCGCCTGGGAGAACCTACATCTATCACTGGTAGTAGCAGCGCAAACACTCTGGAACGGGCCAGGATCTGCACCCTCATACGCCATCCTATTTTCGCTAGCGTTCCGGTCTCGATAGATTGACTCTGTCATGCCACCAAAGTTGGATGAATACTGAGTCCTTTCTCATCCTGTATTAAAAGCTCTTTCTATACTCATCCATGATCCCGTCGAGCACTTTCTTGGGTCTTGTTACGGGGCTTCGGGCCCGAATCGGACCCTTTCGGAGGAAGATTCCTCCGTAGCTATTTGTTTACACGCTAGCGCTCTAAGCGACCGGTCGGGGATTCTGCCAGCTATTTAAAATAGCCAAACGCCCGTCCGTTTTAGTTTTTTAGCTTTATTTATTTTGTTTATTATTTTTGCATTAATTTATATAACCCTTTCTAATATAGCTATAATATTTAAATAAAGCTTTATATTTTTTTTCCGTCGCTATTAATAGCCCTTTAAATTTAAATTCTGCTTTACGCACTTTTAAGCTTTTTATTTACCCTTTTATAATCCCTTCTTGCAAATTTTCTAGCTCGATTTTAAATCCTGCGCATTATAGCTTTGAAATAGTCTAAATCGTTTTTTTACATTTTTTTTTATATATTTGCGTTAATTGCGTAATTTTAATTTCCAAATATAGTTAAAATAATTTAGCCTTTAAAAGCTAGCAATTACACAATTAATAATAATAATAATATAGCTTCTCCGCTTAAAACTAAATAGCGCGCAAAATTTCCTTTTAGCTTTAAAAGTTTTGCAAAGCTCGCCAAGCCTAAAAAAATATAAAACCCTTTTTATTTTTTTAATAATAATTTGCAATATATTTTTCAATTTATAATATTAAAGATTAATATTTAAGCCTATTTTTTTAATATTTAAAAAGAATTGCGCAATATTAAATAAAAACGCAATTATTTATTATTAAAAAATAAATAATAAAATAAGCGCTATAAATTATTATATAACGTTTTTAAAAAAGCTTAAATTATTATTAATAAATTTTAAAATAAATTTATAATTTTTTTTAAATATAGCAATGCCAAAAAAGCCGAAAATATTGCTTTTTAAAATTTGGCCATCACCCAAAAAAATTCAAGCTTGCAAAAATAAATTGCGCAATATTAAAATTATAGCCCGAGATTTAATTAATTAAATTACTCGTTTTTAAGCATATCCAAAAAGCAAATCGGACCAATTATTTTTGATTTATAATATAGCTTTATTTGCCCTAATTAAGGCCCTATTTATTAAAAAATCAATTTAGCCCAAACTTGATCCCCATTATACTAAATGCATTTTTCTACTATTTGCCTTTAATAATGTTTTTTTATTTATATTTTTTTTATTTTAATTTAAAAATAAACTTAAAGCCAATAATTAATATTTTTCCAATAAATTTAGCAAAATTGCCTTTATTTAAAATAACCTTAAAAGTATTGCTATTAAGCAAATACATTTTTTTTAAATATAGCAATTTAAAGCTTTGTATTAATATTTTAAAAAAGCTATATAAAATCTATAAACTTTTTTATAGCAATTTTAAATACAATTTTAAAAAATTCAATGAATTTTATTTTTTATACCAAAGCAAAATTAATTTTAATATATTTTATATTAATTTCCAAATATTGGCAATTTATTTAAATATGCCAAATAAAATATTGGTTAATTAATTTTAATGCAAAATTAATACAAAGCTTTAATTTTTTTATTATAATTTTTTATTTAAAAATCCTGGCTAAAATAGCTATTTAATATTAGAAAATAGCCAAAAATAATGCCTAGCTATAATAAGAATTTTATAAAATAGCCGTTTTGATTTTTAAAGTTTATATTGCTATTTTTAAAATCCTTTGCTTTAAATTAAAAGAAAATACCCATTTTCGCATGTGTTTTTTTTAAATTTAAAAATTAAAACGTATTTTCCGCCTTGCATAGCGTTATTATTAATTTCGATTTAAAATACTATAATTATAGCAAATATAGCTATATATTAAAGCTTTGCGTTAATTTAAAATGCATTATTAATTATGCTATAAATTATAAAATTAATAGCAAAGCTAATAATAAATTAGCTAATAAAAATAATATTAAAATTAATGCCGCTAAAGTATGAGGCGCTAAATTAATAGTAATTATAAATAGTATAAATATTTAAAACAAATCTTAATTATTGACAAAATCGCCCCCAATAATTTAATTTATTTAATTTTAATTTTTGCTATTAATGTTTTAAACCAATTTACTATAATTATAAATTCTTTTATTTTATTTATTATTTTTGGCATAATATTGTTTTTAATTATTTAAGCTTTAATAAATTTAAAGGCTAATATTGAAATTTTTATTCATTACAAAATTATTGCGCAATTTATTAAATATAAAAATTTTAAGCCTATAAAGTTTTTTTGCCCAATTTTTATTCTAGCCTTTAATAATTATATTTTTAAATTAATTATTTATACTATTTATACTATTTATCCCAAATTATATATAAAAAACTATTAGCAAAATTTAACGCCAATTGTAATTATTAATTTAGGCTATTATAATATAATTTTTGGAAAAAATATATATAAAATATTTATTAATAATATTATAAATAAAATCCATTTTTTATACTATTATTTTTATAAAAAAGCTTTTATAAAATCGATTTCTGGGTTTTAAAAAATATTTTAAATATTAAGCTAAAATAAATATTATTTCCGATTTTAATAAATAACTATTATTTAGCAAGAATTAAATAATGCATTTTAGCTAAATTATAATTGGCATTGTTTTTCTTTAAATTAATTTCCGTTTTAAAAATCATAATATAGCTAAAAGCCAAATAATACTAGCAATAATGCAATTGCTTTTGTAAATTAAGCATTATATTTTTTTTAAAAAAAAAATCCATTATTTGAAAAAAAAAAACATTGCGGACCTATTAAAATTTTCAAAAATTAATCCAAATTGGATTTTTAACCATTATATAATACCAAAGCCATTTTAAATTTATATAATTGCAGCCAGCGTATTTTAATATTATATTTATTTTGGAATTATTATTAAAAAAATCGATAAAATTTTATTTCCGGAAATTAAAATTAAAAACAAGCTAGAAAATATTAAAGACCGCCTGCAAAAAAAACATAAATATTATATAAAAAAATTCAGCAAAATAGCATTAAATACTCTTTTAAATTATAAGCCTTAAAATTATAAATTTAAATTTACGAAACCAATATTATAAGAACTATACCTAATTTATAATATAATTTAGCAAAAATTAATTATATTAAAGAAATATTTTTAAATTTATTTAAAAATTGGATTTATTATAGCTAATTAAGCTTTTTATATATTCCCGGTATTATTCGCTAAAAAAACAAACGGTGGCTTACGATTTTATATAAATTATAAAAAACTTAATATTCTTATAAAAAAATGGCTATTTATTACTCTTAATTAAAAAGATTATTAAATAAGTTTTTAGTATTAAATACTTTACGGCAAAATGCTAAAATAACCCTATTATCATGATTTTGTAGCTAAAATAACCCTGAAAATAAAGATTGCGGGCAAATTGCAAGAAATTGAGTTTTTTGGTTATTGTTTTTATATTATATTATCTTATATTATCTTATATTATCTTATATTATCTTATATTATATTATATTATCTTATATTATATTATCTTATATTTTAATTTTACTAAGAAAATTAAAAAACCTATATTTTTATTGCTAGCTTGAATTATTATTAATTTTTTAAACTTTGGGGTTATTGCCTGACCCCAAAACCTGAAAATACCAAAAGTCGTTGTTTTGAGCAATTAAAATAAGCCCTTTAAAAATACCTTTTTATAGAGCTTTATATTAAAAGTGCTGTTTAAATTGGCCAAACTTCAATAATTAAAAGAGAGATTTAAATAATATTAAACCTTGGCAAAGTTATAGCGTAATAAACCGAGGGCAAATGTGTTATTAAAATCACCTTGTGTATTACCAAAATCATGTTGCTAAAATGACCCCGATATTTAAGATAATTATAGCGCCACCACTTTTAAAGATAATTAATTTCTGACTTTTAATAATTAGTTTCCTTAATTAATCTGACTATTATAATCGCTTAAATAATTAATTTTGTTGCATTGTGGATTTCTGGCTGCAAATTAAAGTGGCTGCTTGCAAGGCTTGCAGTATTAAAAAGCCGCTTTTAAAGCGATAAAATTAATTGTTTAAAAGCATTTTATTATAGAATTAAATAAGATAATCAATTATTAAAAAACAGAATTTAATTATTATTAAAACTAATGGAATTCCAATAACTTCAAGTTTGCGCTTTCCAGCGCTCCCTAGCGACCAAGGCTTGCAATTGAATAGCAATCTATAACGCGATAAAATTAATTATTTGAGCGATTATAATAGCTAAATTAATTGAGAAAATCAATTTGCAAAAGTCAGAATTCAATTATTTTTTAAATTGGTAGAATTTTAACAAAATCAAATCCACGTTTGGCTTAGCGCTTTTAGCTTCTAGTGTTATTTAGCATGCTTTAAAAAAGCATTTCTAACGTGATAAAAGTAAATGGATTAATATATTTTATTGTAAAATCAATTAAAAAAATCAATTATTAAAAATTAAAAATCAATTATTTTTAAAAATAATGGAGTTAAAACAAAATTAAATTTGCGCTATTTAAGCGCTTGCTGGAAAACGCTTAGCCAAGCCGTTTTACAAGCCGTTTTATAGGCTATAAAAACTTGATTTTGTCGGAATTCCACCGCTTTTAAAAATAATTAAATTCTGTTTTTTAATAATTAATCTTTTTAATTAATTTAATTATTATAATCGCTTGGATAATTAATTTTATTGCGTTGTGGATTGCTATTTAATTGCAAAATTTGGGTATTAAAAAGCTCAAGCGCTTTTCGGCGCCCTTAATAATGCTTTAAGAAAATACTTTTAAAGCAATAAAATTAATTATTAAAAATTGGAATTTAATTATTTTTAAAAATAGTGGAAATATAATTAATGCAAATTATAGTTTTTAGGTTTAAATATTTGATAACAGTTTTTTTTTGAAATTATTTTTAATATGCTTAATGCGCAAATAAAATTGTAAAACAATATTTTTTGAAATGCCCGGCCATTTTTTTATTTAAATTAAAAAACGAAAATCAATTATTATAAAAATTGGTAGCGCTATTAAAGTGTTATATAAATTATTTTTGGGGGTTAGGCTTTAACCCCGAAAACCAAGGTTTTATATTTAAATAATTATAAAATATTGAGGTTTTGGTGTTTTGGAGTTTTTTTTTCAAAGTTTTAAATATCAAAAGCCTTTTTATCCAGAAACCTAAAAAGATAAATAAAAACAGCTTAAGTATAGCTTTAATAAATTGCTTGAATAAGACCCAAGATTTCGGGGTTATTTTAGCTACAAAATCATGATAACAGGGTTATTTTACTAATTTGCCGAATATTTTATTAAATTCAATATTCGTTAAGTATTTTACCAAATTCAATTGGCTATAGCCAAAAATAAAAAACTAATAATATTTAAACTTTTTCAAATAATTTAAATTTAAAATAGTTTTTTTTTGGCTTTTATAACGAATTAGCTATATTTTAATAATTTTATTATAGCTTATATAGACGATTTATTTATTTATAATAAAACTTGTAAAAAGTATATTTATTTAAATATAGTGAAAAGCTTGCCAAATACACAATTCGGTAAAATACTTTATTTTGCTAAATCTTTTCAAAAAAAAGCGAATAACGGTTTTTTTTATAAATTTATTGAGTTTTTTATAATTTATATAAAACCGTAGGCCTTTTTTTAATTTTTTAATAAATAAAATAAATGCTATAAATAGGGAAAAGCTGGCTTTGATAAATCCTTTTTGTAAATCGCTTTTCAAATAATTTTTTATTATAATTATGTTTTTTAAATATAATATATAGCAATAAATAGCTAAGGCTATTCTCGGGGGCTTTTAATTTAATTTTTATTTTATAAGGGCTATATTCCGGATTAATATCGGAAGTTTTTTTAAAAAAATAAAAAATAAAATCCTTTTAAAAATAAATGGATAATTTTTCATTTGGCGAATTATTATTATTTAATCCCTTTAATTTATTTAATATTTTCCGGGCTTTCAGGGCTTTATGTACTTTATATAAAAAATAAATCCATGCCATGTTTTTATTTTTTTAAAAATTTGGAAAATCTTTATAAATAAATCCAATAAAAATCCTATTTTTTTGATTTTAATAGTAATTTGAATATTTTATTAGCAAGCTTTTAATTTATAATATCCCGGGCTTTTTTTACTGTTAATTTATATATAAAAGCGGCCTTTAAAACTTATTTTAATATTAATAAATTGGAATTTGTATTTTCGAATATATTAAATATTAAAGAAAATATAACTAGGGCTTTTCTAGCTTTTTTAATAATAAAGTATTTTTTATTTTTGCTATTAAATTTTTTTTAAATTAAAAAATTATCCAGCTATTAAAGGTGTAACGATTTGAAGACTCGTTCGTGCTAATAAGCTAAAGCTCAGTTAGCAGGTTATTATATGCACTTATATACAATGGTATTATAGCCATTTATATATACCAAAAATAGATTATGGCGTCGCCAAAGCAATGGCCATTACTATTATAATAAGCAATACCTTATATAAGCTTAATATTTCGAAAACCAAATTAACGCACTAAGCACGTATAAAGTATTAGGGTATAAGGGCTGGAGGAATTAGTATAAATAGCAAGCCTTTATTTTTTAAAGCTAGATTTTTTAATTTAGAATTAAATTTTAAATTCTTTAATTAGTTTTATTATAAGGCATTAAATTATAATATAATTTTAAACTCGCTTAAAAAACTTAATAAAATATTAGCAAAGCTGAAAATAAATAAAAACAAAAATTATTTTTTTGCGCAATAAATACAAGCTTTTACTTTTTAATAGCAAGCCGCTATATATGCAATAGCTTAACAATATTAAGCTAAAGCCTAAACTATTTAGCATGTTAAAAACGTTGCTATTTAGCACTAATAAAGGGGTTTTTTAAATAAATATATTATATTAGCCGCCCTATTAACCAAATTTAATAAAAAGGGCTAAAAAAATTTAATAAACGGCAGCTTATATTTAAAATCAGCTCGCCAATATAAAAAATAATTATATTTAAAAAATTGCAGCCGTAAAAAACAAATGCTATAAAGCAATCGAAGCAGTAAAATTCAATAATATAAAAGCAGCCTTTGCTAGCATTTTTAAAACGAGTATTTTAGCGGTTTATAAATATCAAATATTATTAAAAATCGACTCTTTTAAAAGATTTAGTAAAAGGAAATACCCTATTTAAAAAAATAAAGGCTAAAATTCGAATGAATTTATTAAATTAATCGACTAATATACAATTTTGATATATTTATAATCGAGTATTAAAAACGGTCGCAAAATAAATTTAGCCTTAAATTAAAGTCTATATTGCCAGAGTTTCCACCCTTATTATTAAATTCCTAATAACATTATAAAAGCAATTAAACTTAATATATAATAACCTAAAACTTAAAATAAAAACCCTAAATAAACTGGCCAAAACGGCCCAAAAATAATAAGAAATTTAGCACCTTTACTGCCAAATATACTAATTTTTTAATATAAGCTGGTGGTTTAAATTGGTTAAAGGATTTTAAAATTTAAACTTTTTATTAAAAACTATTTACCAGCTTTACCGCCATAATTGCCTTTGCTAATATATTAATTTTTTTATAATATATTTTATATATTCATAAGCTATAAATTATAACGGTAATTTTAGAAAGCTTGGTTAAAAAGTCCAAATACGGGAATTTTAGCACTAGAGCAAAAAGGCTAAAAATAGTATTAAGCATTTTCAGCTATACAAATTTAAATGCAATAAATTTGTTTGCGGTTTTTAGTATAAAGACAAAATAGGTAATTAAAGCTGTTTTAAATATTAAAAAGGCCGCAAAATAATGCTTTTGCTGCAAAGCTATAAAATATATAATTTAAGCTTGTAAATAGCTTTTTGCAAAAGCCCTAAAAATAAAGGAAAGGGTTTGAATTTTTTAAAGCTAATTTAAATAAGAATATAAATAATTTAAAAAAAACTAGTTGCTTTAATTTATAAATACAAATTAAAGCGCATTGTAAAGCTAGATTTTTAGCAAAATACGGAATTAAAAAATAATATATTAATAACAAATTCTTTTATTATCTTTATTTTTATTAATTAAATAAATTATGCTATTATTTTGGTTAATAATGGGTATTTGTTTTTTACAATAATTAATTTTGCTTTTATATAAAAAACCCATTTTTAGCGCATTTTTTTTAAATAATCTGAGATTTACCGGCTTTTATATAAGCGACGATTTAAATTATAAAACCGTTATTTATATAATACGGTTTTAATTAAATATTAAAAAATATATTATAAAAAAGCAGCTATATATATAATATTATATTATAACTATAATATAATATTAAAATAAACCTGGTTAAAATATAAAAAAAACAGTAATTAATGCCTATAAAACATTAAGCTTTATATAAAATAGCTAAATAATTAGCAATTAATGGAAAAACTTATACCGGAAAATAAATATTATAAATATTAATATAATAGTATTTACCAGGCTTGCCAAAAAGTATATAGATTTTTGCCTGTTTTTTAACCAATATAAAAAAGGCTTTAAAACTTAAGGTGCTTATAAATCCAAAAAAGGTTTTGCCAAAGTATTAATAAAATATATTGAATAAATTTAACCGGAAAAAAGCAAATAAGCTGCTTTTCCACCGAAATTTTAAAATTAACCATTATATTAAATTAAAAAAAGTAAACGGCAAAAATCCCGTTGTATTTTAGAAATTTATATATAAAATAAGCCGGAAAAAGCTTTTAATACTAAAAAAGAACTTTATTAGGTATTTAAAAAAGGGATTTATATAAATAAATAATTTACCGGCAATAGCCTTAATATTATTTATAAAAAAATTAGAAAAAGGCTTGCGCTTTTATATAAATTATCGGGCTTTAAATAAAATATTTAACAAAAACCGCTATCCCTTTTTCCTAATTTACAAAATTTTATAAGCAATTTTATAAGCTAAATGGTTTACCAAATTGGATATAATTATAGTATTTTATAAAATTAAAATTGCTAAAAAAAATAAGTAAATAATGGCTTTTTGTATTTAATATAAATTATATAAATAAATAGTAATTTCTTTTAGGCTGGTTAATGCCTTAAGCATTTTTTAGCGGTATATTAATTACTGTTTAGCCAAATATTTAAACGATTTTTATTTAGCATATATAAATAATATACTAATTTGTATAAACGGCTTTTTAAAGCTATACCGCAAGCATATATAAAAAGTTCTAAAACAATTAAAAAAGGCCGGGCTATAATTGGATATTAATAAATACAAATTTAAATTTAAGTTTATTAAATATTTAAATTTTATTATTAAAGCCAATTATAATAATGGCATTTTATAATAAATAATTATAAATCCCAAAAAACTTAAAGCCATTACCAATTGGCTTTCCCCTACCAGCCTAAAAGGCATTTAAAGATTTTTAAAATTTGCCAATTTTTATAAAAAATTTATATAAATCTTTTCTAAGCTTTATTTATCTATTATAGCTTTGGTTAAAAAAAAACCAGCATTTTAAATAAATGGCAAAAGCTAAAAAGGCGTTTATATAATTTAAAAAAATATTTATTTTTATCCTAATTTTAATAGCATTTAATCTAAAGCTTAAAATGTATATAAAAACCAATGCTTTAAAATATAATATAGGCAAAGCGCTATTTTAAATAAAAAATAATAAAATAGTATAAGCTATTGCTTTTTTAAAAAATATATATAAAATGCAATTACCCGATTTATAATAAAAAATTATTACCAATTATTAAATGCTTTAAAAAGTTTGCAATTAGTTTAAAAATAATATAAGGGCTATTTTAAATATAAATGAATTATAAAAATTTAAAATATTTTATAATAGCTTAAATGCTATTTAAATAATAAATAAAATAGGCTTTTTTATTAGCGAATTATAATTTTATAATTGTATATATACCAAAAAAATAAAATATTATAGCAAATGCCTTATTAAGGCGAAACCAAAATATGCTAATAAATTTGTTAAAAAAGCAATTTATTTATAAAACGGCTATTTTATTAAAGAAAATTATAAATAAAATAGCTATTTTAATATTAATAATAAATAGATTATTAAATTTAACCAATATAGCTAAAATATAAAAAAACGCGTTTAATTCAAAAAAAAGGTTGAACCTTTTATATATATAAATTAAAAGCCTTTTTTTAAAAAAGCGAAAGGACAAAAATATAAACTATTTATTATTAAAATAAATATTAATTATATTAATTATAAATTTCGGCCTAAACAATAAAAACCAAATAACGTACAAAAGTACATAAAGGCTATAAATACCAAAATACGAATTTTTAAAAATAACATTTATTTAAAAATTGTATAATAATATTATTGCAAGCTATTTCAATATAAAATGTATATATAAAATATTATTTAAACGGTTTTTTAGCCCTTTATAAAATAAAATATAAAACAATATATTATAAACTGCAATTTATACCGCTATATAAAGGCTTGAAAAATAAAAAACATGGATTTTTAAAGCCTTTACCAATTCCGGATCGAGTTTGGTTGCAAATTTTAATGAATTTTATAATTAATTTATTAAAAAGCAATAATTATATAAATATTATTTAAATAAGAAAATGGTTATTTAACCCTTAAAGAATTATAATAAAATTAACAACAAACTTTTTTATTAAATTTTGTTATTTATATTATAGCCTATTTTTGCATATTATTTTTAATTAAAAACCGCAATTTATTAGCCTATTTTAAAAGGTGTTTTATAAGCTGCTAAAAATAAAAAAGTTTTTATTTACAGCCTTTTACCCGGAAATAAACAGAGCTATAAAATAAATAAATATAATTATTAAAAAGTTTATACAAATTTTTATAAATTATAACCAAAAAAATAGGCGAAATTATTATTATATATCCAGCTTTTAATTAATATTTATATAATAAAAATAATAAAAATAAGCCCTTTTTTTATAATCTATAAATATAATATAAAGCCATTTAATTTTAATATTTCATTTATTTTTGCTAGCTTTAAACTTACTGCCAATTAAATAATTATTTTAATTGCAAAGCTAAAAAAGCTAAAAAAAAATTAGAAATAATATATTATAGTAAATGCGCAAGAAAGAATATAAAAATATCAAAATATCAAAACCGATATTAAAGATAAGCTAATAAATTTAAAATCGGCAATAAAATATAATTAAATTTAAAAAACCTATATATAAACCATTTTAATAAAATGCTAAATTAAAAATACGCTAAATACAAAATAGTTAAGATAAAAATATTTATAATTATAAATTAAACCTATTTAGTAAAATATATAATATATTATATATAAATTTTTTAATATAGGCCTTAATTAATTTTCTATTATTATAAAAAATTATAAATTAGTAATTGCCAGCAATAATAAAAAATAAAATAAAAATAGTTTTTAAATTATATTATAGCTAAACGAGTAATATAGATTGGATAAAAGTTTAAAATAAAATATAAAATAAAATAAACGGGCTATAATAAAATTATCGAAAAACCAAATTAGGCCTTAAAAAACATTATAGCCCTAAATTTTTAAAAAAGAATTAAAAAAAAAGCGCATATAAATACCGCCACCAAAAAAACGGAAAAAGCATATAAGTTTTAATTTTTAAAACCCATTAAATTAAAAACTATAAAAGGGCTCATACCTATTTTTATTTTATTATTAGCTTTTAATTGGCTTTGCGAAATTAATATATTTAGCAAATTTTAATATAATAATAGGGTTTATAAAAAAGCATTATAATTTTTAATTTATTCTTTTTTATAAGGTTTTAAAAAAAACAAAAACCCCTTATATTATTTTTAGCTTAATAATCCAAGCATATTAATATTAAAATAATTTATAAAAGCATTATTTAAACCAAATTATATAAATTTGGATTTTTTTAAATATATTTAAATCAAACTATATATTATTAAACAGGCAATTATACATATGCCTATATATTTTTATATATAAAAAATAAAAAGGATTTATATTATTTTTATATATAAATTTTTAATTATTAAATGCTATTTAAAGCAAACTATATAAATAATAAATTTAAACTTGTGCTAAAAAACCGGATTTTAGCTTATGGCTAAAATCGAATCCGCAATTTTTGGTTGCATTAAAAAATATTTAATACCATTTAAATTACCATTATATTAAAACGCCTATATAAGCCCTATAATTATTTAAAATAATATATAATTTTAAAAATATATATAAAAAAAACATTGTGTATATAAAGCATATATAAACCATTATTTTATTAAAAAAATATAAAAATTTACATTAAGCCTAATTTTAATTATATATTATAAATAAATAAAATTATATAAAAATTATATATTAAAGTAATTAAAAGTTAAACTTTATATATTATATAAACTAAATTAACCAAGCCAAAATTTTCAATAGAAAATTTACCAAATTTGCGAAAATTAAAAACGTTATTATATTTTACCTTTTAATTATTATAAATAATAGAAATATAAAGGGCGTTTTTAATTATTTAAAGGGCAGGGCTTATAAAATTAGGCTTTTCAATAATAAGCTTTTTTTAAAAAGCGTTATTATTATTATTATTATTATTATTATTATTATTATTATTAAAAAGCAAAAAGTATATAGGCCGAAAATTGCAATAGCTATAAAACCGATAAAAATAATTGGCGCCTTAACTGAAATTAATATAAATTAACGAAATAGACTAAAAAAGGCCGAAAATTTACAATTGCTATTTTAATAATTTATAACTATTTAATATTAAAAATAAGGGCCTATTTTATATTTAATACGGCTATAATTATTATATTTTTAAATAAATCAAAAACTGTAAAAAGCAATAAAAAAACCGTTAATTTAAAAAGAATTAAATTAAAATTAATAGGAAAAACAAAGGCATTTTATATAATTTTATTAATTAAAACGCATATTATTAAGGTTTTAATAATTTTAAAAATTATATACATAATTTTTAATTAATTAACCAGGCTAAAAATTAAAAACTTAATGCTATTTTGGCGTTTAAATAAACGCCTTGAAAATATTACCGCAAAAGTCGAAAATAATAAAATCAATTTTATAATTATATAAAATAAAAATTAAAGGCCCACCAAAATGCAAAAATGCATTATAGAGTATTTAAAATATAATATAATTAATATAGGCCGGTAAAAATAAAAACTTAGCTAAAAATAATAGAAATTAGGCTGCTATAACGTTATTGTAGCTAGTATAAAATTGTATAATATAGTTGCAATAGACGTAGCAAAAATTGGTAAAGCTGGTAATTTAAAAAATAGGGGAAACGAATTTTTAAATAACTATTTTAAATTTAGCATTACCGGATATATTTTGAAATAAAATTGCAAACAATATATATTAAAACCTTAAATAAAGGGCTTAAGATTTAATGCAATATATATAATATATAGGAAAAAGCTAAATCAAAAAAAAATCGCAATTGCTAAAAGCTAAAAAACCTAAAAATCGCAAAAGCGCGGGTTTAAAAAAGCCGAAAAAATCCGACCAATACCAATAGAAAAAAAGAATTCCATTATATAAAAAAGGAAAATAATGTAATAATTTAAAAATTCGTTTATATTGATAAGCTAAAGCTTAATTAGCAAATTATTATATACATTTACGTAAAATAATATTACGGCTATTTATATGCATTAAAAATAAATTATAGCGTTGCTAAAATAACGGCCACCACTATTATAATAAGCAATACCTTATATAAGTTTAATATTTCGAAAACCAAATTAATGCACTAAGCATGTATAAAATATTGGGGTATAAAGGCTAGAGGAATTAATTTAAGTAGCAAGCCTTTATCCCTTAAAGCTAAACTCTTTAATTTAGAATTAAATCTCAAACTTTTTAATCAACTTTATTGCAAGGCACTGGATTATGACAAAAGGCATTGGGTTTTGGGATTAAATAGCACGCTTTGCTTTTTTTGCTATTTAAATTTAATAAAAGTTTTATAAAAGCCTAAACTAATTATTAGGTATAATATTTTTTTAAATATTTTGCCTTAAATTTAAATATTTAAATATATAATATAATAAATGGGGGTTTTATTTTTTCTATTATATTTTTGAATAAAAATGGGTTTTTTTGAAAAAATTGGTAAAAAGAATTTAAAAATGAAAGCTTTAGCTATATAAATATTTATAATATAAAATACTTGCGCTTTATTATTAATAAATGCATTAATTTATAAATTATTATTTTTTAAAATATATAAAAAACAATTAATTAGTCGGTTAATATTCAAAAATAATAAATTAATAAATTTAGGCAATAGTTAATTTAAAAAAGAGTTTTTTCCTAGGCCCAATTATTTTCCGTTTTATTTTCGGTTTTAATATAGGTATTAATTAAATTAAAATTCTTTTTTTTATTTCTTTATTAAAATATTCCCTTATAATATAAACTATTTTATAATAAATAAAGCAGGCAAATTTCTTTATACCGCAATTTTATTTGGCTTTTTATTTTTTAAAAAGCTTTTTTTTATAACCGAAATAATTACCATTATTTCTTTTGACTTTTAAAACCTAAGCAAAAACCCTTATTATATTTTTTATAAAAAAAATTATTACCATTATTTTTATTTTGCTTTTTTAAATTTTCGCCGCTAAAATTATTTTTAAAATTATTTTTATTATATTATAGCTAATAATTATTTAAAGCGTTTTTAATAATATTAGTGGTATTGTTTTAAATAAGCATGCCGCGGTATAAATTATAATATAAAATATAGGCTTTTTTAAAGGTTTGCAATTATTAATAATAAAAATTATAATTAATATTAATTTAAAACACAATTTGCAATATAAATTACCCAATATATTTTTATTAAATATTTTAGCCAATTAAGCATTATAATAAAAATTGCTAAAAAATTTATTAATTTGTTTTTGCTATTTATTTTATGTTTTATATAAATTTTTTAAAATATTAGCTTTTTTAATTGGGTTATTTTTATATATTTTAAAAATTTAAACCATTTAATGCCAGCTAATAAATAGATTTTGTTTAAATTGGTATTAATTTTAAAAAACGTATTAAGCGGCGCCGGTATATTGGTTTTAAATATAAGCTATATATAAAGCTTTAAATAAATAAAAATTATAATTTAAAGCTAGCTTATTTTAAATAATAATAATTTAATATTAGTATTTAGGATTTTTGCTATTATTTAGCTTTTAAAAATTAAATAATTTTAATACTTTTTTTTTGTAATTTTTAAATTCGGATTTGAAATCGAAGCTATTATTATTAAATTTGGAATTATTGCTGGATTTTAAGCTTAATAAAAACAAAAATAAATTAATATTTTTAAATAAAACTTAAAAAATACAATATTTATTATAATGACTTTTAAAATAACGGAAGCAACCGCGCAATTCCTATTTTTGTTTATTTTTAATATAAAATTTATTGCATAAAAAACGGGGGTTAATAGAATTATTATTATTATTAATATTAGGGCGGTTAATTAAAGCAATTTAAATCATATTTTAAATTTATTTACTAAAAATTACAATTATTATAATAAGGCTTTTAATTTAATTTTAAAAAGCGCGCAATAATTATGTATTATTATTATATTATTATTTATTATTTATAATTAAAATCGGAATTAAGGCTAAGCTTAAAATATTTTTAAATTGCACGGGAGTTTTAGCTTTAAAATCGAAGTTTTTTAAAGCAAAAATAATATGCAATTATTAGATAAAGCTTGTATTGCGTATATTTTAATTTATTTAAAGCAAACCAGAATATTTAAAGATATTATAAATAAATTTAAAATATTGGATTATTGCAGCGCGCAATAAATTGTTAATAGGAAATAAAGCTTTAAAAATGGCAAATTTTTAAAACTATTTAATTATTAAAAAAACACTATTATAGCGCGAGCCTTAGGTTACGTGGGGAATAGCAAAGGCAAGGTATAGATTAATATTATAATTTAAATTAAAAAGAAAAAAAATCCAGAATAAGGAGCTTTTTAAAAAAGCTCCAAGCGAAAACGCCAGCGCTAATCGCTTGCGCCGGACCGGTCACGGGCCGGGGTAGTCACGTGGTTGGCTATTGCGGCCTGGGGCCGTTATAAAAATCAAGGCTTTTTATATTAATTAAAAGCAATATTTTTTGATTATATTAAACCAATTTAGGATTATTAATATTATAGCTTATTTTAAAAAAATCCCTATAGCCAATTATAGTGCCTTTTAAATTTTCTTTCCTAATAATATTTAAATTAATATTAAAAAATACCAAAAAATAATAGACAATTTTATATTTGCTATAATATTTATTAAATTAAATATAGCCTTTGATTTAAAATAATTAGCGCAATATATAGCTAATTTATTAAAGCATTATAATAAACTATTTAAAAATATAATAAAATATTTTAATATTATTATAGGCTATAAAATATATTATAGGCTTGGGGGAAAATATTTTAAAATTGTTATTTATTTTTATTTTAATTGGGCCAGTAATAAAATTAACCGGATTAGCGTTTTTAAAAATATAGCTATATTTTATAACGGACCGATTTTATAGGCCAATAAAAAGCGAAAATTTATAATTATTTTATTTACCAAATCCAAATATATCGCCTTTTTATTTTATATTAAATAAAATTAATAGCTAGCTTGAATTTTCCGAGATTTAGGCTATTTATAATATATTAAACGGAATCCAAATAGCGTTTATATATTTGAAAATAATATTGGATTTTTATATTTAATTAAAAATTCCGAAATTAAAAAAGTATATATATATAGATGTTTTTGATTATTTTATTAGATTTGTTTTTTAAAAAAAAGCTTATTATTAAATATATATTAATAAATAAAATAATGGCTAATGGATTAATTATAAAGCTTTAAATAAAAAGAATACAGCCTAATTTGCAAAAAATATATATTATATTTATTAAAGAATTTATAAAAAAAAATCTTTTAGGAAAAAATACAACTTTATATTAATAAATGCCGTAAGCCGCATTTTAATTATTAAATTAGCAATATAATTTATTTATTTATAAAAAACATTAAAATGCTTAAAGGCAAATTTGGCCTAAAATAAATTGGCCTATTTTCTATTGTAAAATAATATAAATTAATCTGTTTTATTTTGGATTTTTTTTTGATATTTATACCAAAACCGGCTTATATAATATTTTTTATATTAGCCTGCTCCAATATTATTTAAATAATTCTTTTTCAAAATAATAGCCGCTAAAATTATTTTTAATTATTATTTTAAATAGCAAAAACAATTAATAAAAAATAAATTATATTTTGAACTTAAAAATAATTGGAAAAAAGCTTTATTATTAAATTAAATAAACCGGATATTTTATAAATAAAAATTGATATTATTTATTATGCTTTAATAATAATTTCTTTTGCTAATAGTATATTAAAAACCCTAGGCTATTAAATATATTAAATATAAGGAAATTAAAGGCCAAAAACCAATAGGCCGCTTTTATATGCTTAATAAAACTTGCTTTAAAAAGCAAGGAAATGGTATTATAGGGCTTTAGGCCCAAATTGGACCCTTTTAAAAAAGATTTTTCTGTAGCTATTTATTTATACGCTAGCGCTTTAAGCAACCGGTTAGGGATTTTGCCAGCTACTTAAGATAGCCAGACCCCCGTCCCTCTTAGTTCTTTAGCTTTATTTATCTTGTCTATTACCCTCGCGTCGGTCCACGTGACCCCTCCTGGTATAGCCGTGATAGGTCTGTATTCAAGGGCAGGTCCTCACGGTCAAACCCGCTTTCAGAGTCTCATACAGAAGGAAAAACTACACCGAGCGTTACGATATCGTTGGAATCAGTCTCTAATTTGCTAAAGGTCAAGTGGCCTAGCTAAAATTTGTGGCTGTTCTTCGATGCATATTGGAGATGCTTTGGCGGGATGTGCCTGCAAGCAATGAGTAACAAGGGCGATGAGGGAGCAGAGTAACAGGCGGGGAGTGCGATACATGCCAGGGGGAGGATAGAAGCTGGAAACTGAAACCAGAATTTTGGGGTTAGTGCAAAAGCCAGGGGACAGGGTTGAAACCGGGAGATGGAGTTAAGACCAGGAGATAGACACACAAGGAGACACTCGAAGTCTCCTGGGGTTCTTCGATTCCAGGGTCAAGATTTGGACAAATGGATCATCTATATTCTATAAGGCATCCCGCCGGATCTTTGAAAGACCCTCCCTGCAACGACTCAAAGTCTCAAAATCAATATTGGAGGAGGTGAAGAGAATGATTACAGGTCGGGTGGTAAGAGGTGGAGTAAGAGCGGGAAGTAATACGGAGAGTCCGGGGAGGGTAAAGGAGAGGGAGAGTTGAACACCGGCCAGGGGAGGCGAGGAAACCTATCCCTCCGGTTATACTTGATCTCGCACGATGTGTTATGCAGTAGCTTTGGGGACTGCAATATATACCGAAACGTTTCGACGCCTTTTCCGTCCCTGCGCGTCGCACTCCACCACAATGGACCGATATCACACCAAACGTCGACAATGGGACTTGCTTCAGATTCGCTAACCGTTGTGAGGCTTCATTCAGCGCGCTCGCTCGCTTCCCGCTTGGTTTTCAAGCGAGCGAGCGAGCGTTCTATCCTTGTTACTTCTGGGTAGCCCATCTTGCGCTCTCCTTCTTCCTCCAACAATTACAACCACATCGACTGTCTCAACCCATTGACTGGGTTATCGACTTACTCCAATCATCGAGCGTCCACCTACTCATACCTGAACTTCACCATGGCGCCTTGCAAGCACGATCACCTCGCCGAGCGCCTTGCCCAGTACCCACCCCTCGAGGGTGCGAAGCGCATTTGGGCTGATGGCCAAGATGTCATTGAGGCTGATGAGGACATGGAGCGCGCATGCAACAAGCGAGCTGTGATGGTAAGCCTGTACCCCTTTCTCCACCCCTTTCGGCCAACCCCCTAGTCTGGTGCATTTGCTAATACCGTCTATAGTACCACCGCCGCGGCCAGGAAGCTACGAAACCATGCACGAGATGTGCGAATGGTAAGAACTTCTTCCGAGAATGCGTGTACATGGGGAATGAATTGAGTTGTTGCACGGGTTGCCACTGGGTTAGTCGCAAGGACAACTGCAAATGGGAAGGTGAAGATGGATATCATCCACGACGTAAGTATCCCCAACACCTACACATCTCCTCAAATCTCCGGGTCTTCTAGCTAACTTGGAGCTTATTTTTTAAGAGGACATACCGAATCAGAATCTTCCAGAGTACACGCCTTCGCGCAAACGTCGCCGCCGCAAGAGTGAAACTCCTCCTCCAAAGACGCCCAAAGATGATGACAAAAGAAACCAATGGTACCATCATCGACACAAAGCGCGCAAGCGTGCTGGCATGGACGTTGACGATGACGTTCAGTATCCTTTCGACAACCGAGTCCGTCCCAACGCTCATTCTACGCCGTCACAGAACTCGAAAATTACTGCATCAAGGCCCGTCGCCCCTGCTTACGGACTCGACCAAGACAGACCATCCAGTGATCAAGACCTTTACGGTGGAGAATATGCCCCCCACTACTCTGGCTATCCTACGTCGAACCCTATACCGCAACAGAATCACATGGCCACCCCATCCATGCTACCAGCTCCCGCTTACGGACTCGGCCAGGAGGTACCATACAATCATGAATACCTCTTGGTTGGAGAGCCTGCTCCCAGCTACCCTGGTTATCCCGCTTTCAACCCTACACCGCAACAGGATTCCATGGCCGCCCCAACCATACCAGCCGCTCCCGCTTATGAATTCGGCCATCAGGGACCATTCAATCATGAATACCCTTACGGAGGAGGGCCTGCCCCAAGCTACGCTGGTCTACCCGCTTCGAATCCTACGCCGCATCACACTTTCATGGTCACCCCATTCATGGCATCCGCTCCGGCTGCGTTAACGGGACATGAAATTGATGAAATTGATCTCGATACCCCTTGCTTCACATTTCTTGATGATCCTGGCGTACTCGATGATAATTTCCAGTTCCGTTTAGGAAATGAAGTTACCTCAAGTGACCTCAATCGTCCTCACAAGCGCACACGTTTGGACAGACCCAATGATCTTCAGGACCATTCCTCTTCGTACGGTGGCTCTTACCACGGCGGCAGCAACCCCTTCTTCCCTGGCGACGGCTCTCCACACAGAGCTCCTCGAGAAGGTGCTGGTGGCTCTCTCCATCTCAGTGGTGGTACTCAGTACGGCGCCCCTCGATCAGGCGGCAATAGCTCTCTCTTCCCTGACCATAGCTCTCAACACAGCACTCACTAATACAACGACGGTTGTTCTCCTCATCTCGGTGGTGGTACCCAGTACAACGCCCCTCGACCTGGCGACAGTAGCTCTCCTCCTCCCATCGGTGGCTCTTACCACGGCGGCAGCGACCCCTTCTCGGACAATCCCTCATATCACGGTGGCAACACCTCTCAATACCGCGGAAACTCCTCTTATTATGGCAGTCACACTCACTCCTCTCGCCACGGCGTCCGCATTGCCACTCCCAACACCGGCTCTCATATCCTCCGTAACGGTGATCTTGTTGGCTTTCGCTCTCCGGATGGCTCTGCCAGGTACACATCTTACACAGAAGGCAGCAACTCTGGCGGCGGATACGGATATGCTTCAGGTGTTGCTCCTATTTATGGTGGCACTCCAGGTAGTCGGAGAGATCATGAGCATGCGAGAAATATGATCCCACGCTCACTGAGTCACACTGCTGGTTCGAATGCCGCTCTCGACCTCGTTGCCAATGTCACTCCCACTACTGGCGGAGGTCCCGGCTTGAATGTGGCTCCTCCCGTCTCAAATGACGCTTCAGAACCAGAGTTTACTCACAATGCAGAGTTTACTCCTGATTTGGAGACTGCTCCAGATCCAGATTTTGTTCCCGGTACAGAGTCTACTCCCGATCCAGAGATCACTCGAGATTCGGAATTTACTCCCAACTCGGGGATTGCTCCAGTTTCGGAGCCCACTCCCGCCTCAAACTCCGCTACCGATGAGACCTCCGCCCCTGAGGATTTCGACACCAATGAGAACGAGGAGGCTGGAGAGTTGTTGGAGGAACCAGAGTGGGTTGAAGAATTTAACAATCTCATTCCAGAGCTTGTTCCCGATTCATAGGTCTCTTCCGCTTCAAGGCCCGATGCTGATGAAACATTCTCCGCTGAGGACAGTTTCTTCTTCGACGACGCGCGACAGCTGTCCGCATTGATCGCCAACTTCGCCGCCAACGGAGGACAGTGAGGCCGAAGCCTGAAAAAGAGGCTTATTCAAGGGACAGGGGTGGCCATGACTTTCAGAGTGGTTAGTGGGCCGGGCAGTAGTGCTGTAGTGGCGGTATTGGGTTCTGGATTCTCCGAGCGTCTGCTTCTCCTCGATGGATACCCTCGTTAGCTACGAGTGGGAATTTGGGCAGCTGGGAGGGGATGGCGGCGGATAGGGGCCGGCTATTGGGTCTTTTTTCTGGGTTCTTTAGAATCCTTTCGTAGAAAAGGCCTTTTCCAGCGATAGGACTTTGACCAGAAACCTGTGATTTTCTTGTGATTCTTTTCTTCCGGATGATTGAGAGCATGTCATTTTGGCGGCTCTCATCTTCCGCTTGCTCGTGCTTGAATATCTGACTATTGCAGCTTCTCATCGAGTCTCAAACTAACATACAGATTTTGATGGCTCTCCTTCCACTCATGTCTCTTGTTCTCTTCGGACGTTGAAACTTTCTAGCGTCCGTGTAAAAGATCTAAATCACTTTGGTACCTCCTGGGGCTTTTTGACATTCGCAAGAGTAGCGGGGAGAGAGAATTGAGACGCTTGTGTCTGCTTAGAGCCGTAGCCTCGCTGCGTAAGAAATAAATACATGCTTACTGCCGGAACTTATATGAGAGAGTGATGAGGATCTATGTTTCGTGGAAAAGCAGCGGGTCTAAGGGCTGCTATGTTAGCTCTGTAGCTATAGGGCTAAACTATATAGCATGGCGGCCTATAGCTTTGTGGTAATAAAGGCCGAATTCAATAATTGCTCCCGTTTAACTAATCTCACCGCCGAGCTAGGCAATCTGGAATTCACCTCTTTTGCCGCCTTCTTTGTTACGGACATCCGGTCGGGCTTTAGTTGTTCCATGAGTAGTTAGCTCTGCAAAGGTCGGTACGGCGCTAGTGGGAGCTAAGCCCTCGCTTCAACACTTCCGCCGTTCCTCTGCTTTAAAAAAGAGCTCTCTCTTGAGCTCTCTTTTCTCCTTGACTCAGTATTCAAGCCCTTGCCCTGGTTTCTCGGTTCCACGTGACCCATTCCTCGGTCCCCGTGACATCCCTTCCCGGTATCAAAAACACGCTGCCTCTCTAGGTCTGAAGCGCCTCAGAATCCTGCGCTTGATTCCGTGCTGACCCATTGGTAGCGCCCATCTCCTCGACCGTCACAAAGAAAGCTCTAAAGCTCCCAAGAACGCATTCCTCTACGATCGCAAAGGACGCTCCAAAGCTCACGAGACGAGTCTGCGCTATTCGAATCAATCACTCGTCAGAATACCTCCGAAACGCTCGAACACGATGTCTCAAGAACCCGGCTCCGGCCTTCTCTCAAGTGGCCGCGACAACATGCTCTAGTTTCTCGCTGATCCTACTCTCGGCGGCTCCGAATTTGGTCCCACCTACCCCATCGATTCCTCCGAAAAAGAGGGCGCAAGCGATGGAACTGCCAGCGATACTTCCCACGGCAATTCTCCTCTCGAAGACGCTCCTCTCGAAGACGCTCCTCCCCTTCCGAACGACGTCGCTCACCATGCCAGCGCTGGCGACCCTTTCCACAGTAGCGCAAACAACCAATTCGCCCCTCCTACCACTTCATGCAGCACCGCCAACTGCCTTTGCGATCCCTACACCTGCAGCAACGGTTTCGAAAGACACATCGCAGCTTCTTGCATTGCTTCTGCCCATGCCAGCTTCCTCCTCGATCTCGAGGAAATCAACCTCGATGAAGGAAGCAGGTGGCTTTTCGAGAGAGTGCGCAAGGCAGAGCCTCATGCTCAAGAAGTCGCCGCCAGGCTACGCGCCATCGCCACCGAGAACCCAGACAAGAGCGGACGAGAGTTTCTCGAATTGGTCTGCGCCAAGCTCCACGCTGACTGATCTTCGACCTTTGAAACCAAAGAGCTACTACCCCAAGAACGAAGGTGTGAGTGCCGGAGAAAACGTCTCTCGAATGTGGGATTATTCATACGGCGCATCATGTTGCTGCCAGCCCTCGGTCAACCCCTCAAATCTGCCATTACCGTCTTGGCAATCCTGGAGTCACTCTGGACACTTTACAGAGTCCTGATGATGTGGTGGATCAGTCCATTTTCGAATCTCTTGAGTGGGAGAATGCTTTGACAACCGTGAAGCAAAGAATTGGGATAGAACTTACAATGCGGGCCCAGCTTCATGGCAAAAAGCAAAAGCAGAGGAAACCGAGAGACTCCTCGGATCTAGTCTCTTCTGCGGGAGCTTTCAGTGGTACTGTCTACTTGCGTTCTTACATAAGTGGTACCTAGTTTCAAAGCTTTCGCGAGACAAACACTTTTCCTCGGATTTGATGACTGCAACTGTGACCCTGATATAACTCACCCATAAGTGATCCCTGAACCCCCACCCACTTACACCCCTACGCATCAGCACTCCCCATCATCCCCTCCAAAAACTTCGTCCCCACCACCCCACACCTCTCCAAGATCCCCTCAATCTCCGCCATCTCCTCCGTACGCAACACCACCCTCCTACAATTATCCCCAATCCTCTCCTCATTCCCCTCACCCAGAATCAACACAATCTCCGGCAATTCCCGGTCTCTTGCTCAACTCCACCACCCAATTAATGGCAATCTGTCTCGGCATACATCCCTTTCTTTCTGCAACCTGGCAGATTTCTCTAACGAGTTGTACGTTCCGAGAGAAGTTTTCAGGCTGGAATCTGGACAGGGGGTGCGCGAGTGGGAGGTGCGCGAGGTCGGAGGAGGATTTGTATTTGCCGGTTAGGACGCCGTGGCCTATGGGTGAGTAGCTGATGTGTAAGTTAGCAGCATATTTGTCATATTGCCCAGTGACCCCTATTGTGTAGTCCCAGCTAATATCGGCATGAAAAGTGAAACATGAACTCACGCATAAAAAGCAATCCCCTCCCTCCCACAAACCTCCAAAACGCCATTCCTCAACGGCCCCGTCTCCCACAAACTAAACATAACCTCCACCGCATCCACCTTGACCACGCTACACGCCCTCTCAATCGTCTCCTTCCCCACCTCACTCAGCCCAATCCCACTAATCAAACCCTCCTCTTTACATTTCTGCAATTCCTTCAACGTCTCTTCCAAATCGGTGGCAAAATTTCGTTAAGCGGGTTCAAAGATATCGATTGTGGCTTTGCCATCGAGCATTGCAACGCATCTTTCAACGCATTCTCGTACGTAGGAGACGGAGCAGTCGGAATAGGGGCGTCCGGATGAGTCGGTGCGGGCACAGTATTTTGCGTTGAGGAGGATTTTGGAAGCGGGGATGGGGGATGGGTGGGTGGTTAGGTAGGTGGCGAGCAAGCTCAAGGAGTTGTGAGTTGGGGTGCTGTAGATATTGCCACCGTTGAGAGAGGTGCAGCCGGAGGAGAGAGCGGCGTGGATGGCGGTTATGGTATCAGATGTGGGGATTGGCGTGCCTGCGCCATGCATGGAGCTGAGGCCCGAAGGGGTTGGTTAGTGACGGACGGCTCAAGTGATAGAAGGTTCCATGGTAAGACGAAGGGAGTTTGGGGTTTGGGGTTTGGGGTGATGATTAGACACAACTTCGGTACTAAAGACTTGTTGGGGAGACAGAAAGGTATAACGGTGAAAGACAGAAACTGCGAATGGGGGGTATGTACTCGTCATGCCGTATCCAATATCTCCTATATCTTTCCCCTTGATCCTGCACGCCATTGTGAGAAATCAACTCGGCAAGGGGAACTCAATGGTCCTCCTGCTTCGATTTCACCGAACGTTCTAGTTGGACAGAGTCCCAAATATGCGGTGACACAAACTAGGTTAGAGAATCATGTTCTTACGAGCAGAGGTCCGGTGATCTGCTCCCCATTCATAGTTTGTAGAAAGCGCGTCTCCCCGGTTACAAGGGGTGGAAAAAAGTCCGAATTATTCGGAGACTGTAAACCGTATTCAGACTGTTTTCCTCCCGCTGTACTATCGTCGTGGTACGACGGGGAAAGAGCAATAGCTGGATTTAAGGGACGGGCTTAAGGCTTAGCGTCAGCGAACTCGGATGATGTGGAGTAGAACATACGATAAACTGGATAGACGCGAACTTGATCAGATGACCTACCCTAGCAGCTCGGTTACCAGAACGCCACAACCATATCAAAACCCGTAGCAAGATGAACACTTCCTGCGCAGGAGTTATCGTACGAATGCTTCGATTCTTTGCCCTTCCGCCCTCCGATATTCGATAGAAGTACAATCCGGACCTCCTCATCTTCCATCCCTAATAATACACAGTCCGGTCGGCTGATGGCTCACCCTTCCCAAGCAAGCCAATACAGCCCAATTCCTAGTCCCCTCATCCCAAACTTCCATTCGCCACCCGACTATTAGCATCCACCTTCGGCCTCTCCGGCACCCCCTCCCACGCCTCCTCAAAGCCCGCCCCCAAAACCCACTTCTGATCTCTACTCTCAATCCCCTCCACACTATCGGCCACCATCTCTCCAACCTTCAAAAACATCCACGCCTTCACCTTGCACCACTCCGCAGCCTCCCAATCCTTGCTTACCTCCTCCGCATGCTTAACACTTCTTGCTAGCTTGATGGCGTGCCCGTCGTCCATTTGCTCGATTAAGCGGTTGAAAATGCCGGGCCATTCGGAAGATCCTTTTTCCATGTCTTTGGGGATGTATTGCACGATTTCGGTGAGGTCGAGAAGGGGGGCGCCGCGCGAGGCGTAGATGGCGAGGTCGGTGTAGACTTTGAAGCGGAGGAGACGCGATTTGGAGGGGCCGGAGATCCAGTCTTGGCGGGCAAAACAGGTCCAGAAGGTGGAGGCGGTGACGAGGTGGCTGGTAAGGAGGTGGGTTAGTAAAGGGGTTGAAAGATGGAGGGGGATGAGATGACTGGAAGGGGGTGTAAAGGAGCGATAGATGTCTCGCGGCACCACTACAGTGGGAGGAAAAAAGTCTGAATACGTTCTACAGTCTCCGAATAATTGTAATTATCCCAAATAACCAGGAGTATCCTCAATAACTTGGAATTTCCCAGATTACTTGAAATAATCCAAAATACCTGGAATATTTCAAAATACCTGGAATATTCCTAATTACTGGAAATGTTCCTGGTTATTTGGAATATTCACAATTCAGCGGAGACTGTATGCCGTATTCAGACTTTTTTCCACCCACTGTAGATGCTCCTTCGGATCGAAACAATCAGCATCCATCCGAGTTGTTCGGGGATGAATTTTCGTAGAGAATGACTCAAGTTGTTGGAATGACGCTAGACGAAGTCACGAGTGAATGCTGAATGTTGATCCCAGGGGTACTTTTGGTGTCTCGGGATCCCTCATCCAGAAAGTGCCTTGCAAAAGATTGAAAGACTCACAGCAGCTGGAAATCAAACTTGACTTCATTGGGAGGATGTTGTGCAGCAGCAGCCATATAGACAGCCGCATTGATCATCTCCACAGTCTTCTCCTCTACCTTCAAATCCGGGCACTCCCACCTCGCAGCAATGATAATCATCTCATCTCCTGCTCTTTTCATAACGCCATCACGGAGTCTGGTTTGGTTAGCATCATTCCACTGAGCAGCCGTGCGTAGTTTCTTATCATTCTGGATATCTTCAAGCAATTGCGGAATCGTCTTCGTAGGACCTTGGTAACCCGGGGCCGATTTCTCGGCGGAGAGCAAGTAGCTTCCAATCCAATCATCGTGGACAGCGGCCATGGCAAGCGCTTCGGCCACGATAGCAGGCTGCTCGAACTCGATGCCGAAGCCGAGGTGGATGATAGGATGCAGAGCACCGGCGAACATTCGACACAGCAGACCGTCTGCTTCTGGGGTTTTGGAGAATAGGAATTCGTTCACAACGTTTTGGTAGCCGACATTTGCTATCTGAATTTCGAAGAATCGGAGATAGTTGTGGTACCAAGCTCCTTCACCAAGATGGGACTTGAAGTCTTCTGGGTTGCTGAGGTTGTCGATTTCCCTGACGCCGGCGGGGACCATGGGCTTTTGGAAGTATTTGTTGTCTTTGTAGCGGGATTCGATCACGGAGGTTGGGGCTCCGAGGCCGTAGAGGGTGAGGAGGTTGTGGGAAATGTGATTGTGGAAACGATTTTCATTGAAGAAGATGTGATGGTCCTATAGTAGTAGCTACCGTGTAAGCAGTTTGAACAGTTGGATTGATGAAAGGCCCCAGAGTGCTCGAGATATAAGCCTACCTTGTGGTTCATGGTCAACAACTCGGAAGTCCTCGCGGCGGTCTCGTGAGTCTGGGGTTTGTATTTCACCAGGCCAGTCTGATCAACACCCAGGACGATCTTGTTAGGACCAGCAGTCTCTTGTCCAATGTTGAACCGCTCAAGCAGCTGGGCACCCAATTCAGCAGTAGCAGCAGCCATTGTTGATCTTTGACTTCCAAGTGGTGGATATGCTGCTTCAAATGATGGTTCTTTTCGAGGAGGTGTGTAGTGTGGCATTTTGATTCTCGTGTCTCGCACTTGAGCGCGGGCCTATATAGCTCACTGACCGACCAATCAACCCAACAAAAAAACCCCCGCTTGTCACAGTGACGCGGATTTGAAGAATGCGATTCCAGAATCTGGATAATCGAAGATGGAAATGTTGAGAATGAGCAGGCGGTGACGTCAGAGTAAGCGGTGGGGATGGTGCTGACAGGTGGACGAGAACATGAATGGGAGCAGAACTGCAGAGTGACGATGTTTTGATCTTCACCCGTCAACAGCAACTTGTGGTAGCCGCGCCTGCCTACAGAGCAGCAAGAGACGAAGGCTTTGACGGTCCAACCTGCAAGCTACTGCACACAGCAGGAGATGTATTGAAATCTTTACAATATTCACAATCATTGGGGATATTTCCAATTACTTGGCATATTCCCAATCACTGGGAATATTTCCAATTACTGGGAATATTCCCAATTACTGCGAATATTTTAAATATTGAAGAATGAAGGGGGGTTCAGACTTTTGTCGCATGACTGTATGTAAGTACGGGTATGCTCTCATATGTTGTCCCCCATCACATGGGGAAGGGATCAAAGGAGTTGAAGCTTCAAGATCTTGCCCGTGGGGAATCGGTACCTCTTCACTCACAGTACCGAAAAGTGTCGGCCTTTCGGACTTTTCGGACTTTTCGGACTCCTCGTCCGGTCCATGGTTGAATATCGAAATCGAACAACTCCCATGTTTTCTATCCTTTCCGTTCCATCTTTATAATAATATTTCCGTGTGATTTTCCCCTTCGTTTCCTGTTACCGAGTATTGGGGTCACCATTACATGTATTGATTTTCTTGTTTACAATGCTTGCCTGAACTATATATGCTCCTTGGGAAGCGGGAATTACCCTGATCGTCGGCACTAGACTTCTGTAACTCCATTTCCATGCAAGCTAATTGGGAGTTTAACCGCCGATAAGACCATCAGCGGTTAAAACCCCAAATCGTCCATGCTGATCTGCTTTCTGGTTCTGCACGGGTATTTCGTGGTGCAGAGTCCGTTAAAATCCGACTGGTCGACCGTCACCAGCATCTGGGGTAGGACAACTGAGGGGTGGCGACGTTGAAACATCACGCCTCTATCGTCGACTGATCTACACGGAATATAGAAGTTTGCGACGTAACAGATATGAAAATATAAGTTGCTCTTCATTCCCCCCCGTTCCTTTGAAATAGTTCGACTCGAATCATTCTTGAGTACCTACCCCCTTTCGACTTCGAACTCGTTGCTGTCTCCGTCAGCTTGCAAGATCTAGTCATCAGGATACCAATATCATTGGCAACCGTGAAACGCCAACATGCCTTCTGATCCCCATGTTCTAATCATTGGATCCGGTAAAGCGTCCTGGAAGTCCTCTGTCGAGATGATTAGAAGTGGCTAACAGAAGGCCCATAGGTGTAACTGGACTTCTCGCTGCTCAGGCTTTCAAGAAGGTACATAGGTTCAATCTCTTCGAAAACCCCAGCTTCAAGTCAGCACGCAGATTCAATTATGCTTTTCAAGTCATCTCATGTAACTTCTCGCACTATACCGACTCTCCCTTCTGACACCCATGATAGCACGGCATTTCATACAGCATATACGAGGAAGCAGAGAGCGCCGCGTTACATCAACGCAGTGGACGTGACTGGTCTTTCGGCATCCATTGGGGTCTGCCTTCACTCCAGTACTGTCTTCCAGAACACCTCTGGAATCATCTCAGCGAAGTCCAATGTGTCCCCGGCTACATGCCTTCTACCGACCATCAATTCAAGATCTACAACGCGCAAACAGGAGAGATACACCACCAGTTTTCCTCCGGAGGCGCTCGCCGCTGGAGCCGTCGGAAAATGCGAGAGTATGTCAGCCAGGGCATAGACATTCAGGTAAACCACCCCCCAAAATCCATCTAATCACTCTGGCTGATGTTTGCAAAAATCAGTATGGGAAGAAACTCATGGATGTCGTATATGGCGACGACAACACAGTCACCGCCCACTTCAAAGACGGATCCTCGAGCACCGGCAGCATGATCTTAGGAGCAGACGGTCCCCATTCCGCCGTCCGAACCGCACTTCTCGGAGCCGCTGGTCAAGCCAAACCCGTAGGTACCATGATGCACAGCGTGCAACTCCGTTTCCACGACGCTTCCAAAGCACTCCTGATCCGCTCAATCGACCCGCAACACTTCATCACCATATCCCAGTTCGATCGATTCAATTTCATCGGTGTCTTGGATGCTTCTGATGCCGAGAAACCGGAGAATTGGGAGTTTATGATATTGTTTAGCACCTGGAATGTCGGCGAAGAGGGTTTGGGGGACAAAGCGTTGTTGCAAAAGATCAGAGACGAAGCTGAGAAGCTTGCGGAGCCGTTCAAGACCATATTGCTTTGGCTTCCTGACGATGCGAAATTCTCGCACGGCGGACTTTCATTCTTCGTTCCGAAGGGATGGGATAATCACTGGGGTAGTGCGACTCTTATTGGCGATGCGGCGCATCCTATGCCTCCGTTCAGGGGCCAGGGGCTGAATAATTGTAAACTTGATGTGCACAGATTGGTTGAACAACTGAGAGAAGTGAAGGCGGGAGATAAGGAGTTGAAGGAGGCTGCGGATGCTTATGAGGAGATGATCCCGAGGACTGCGGCGGAGGTTAAGGCGAGTTGTGAGGATGGGAGGGGGGCGCATCGGTTGGATAGGTATTCGGAAACTCACGTCTATGAGCGGGGATTGCGGCCGGCTTATGAGGCGAAGCAGGCTGCTGCTTGAGCGTGTTGCTCTGGAAGCATGCCTTCTCGGAATGACGGATTTCCAGGGCGAGGTCCTCGGTAGACTTTGAGAGTTTTCGACAATGCCACTACTGCTGAGCTTTTGATGTGATGAGATCGATTATTGATGGAAAGGGATTGGATACCTGGGATCTTGATGCCGGGGCTATGTCTCTTGTCCCTTTTGTTTTTCGGTGTCGAGACTGAGGCAGCAACGCTTAATTCACATCTACCTAGTTTGTTGCCATCTCCCGGAAAATACATGTCTGGTGTCATCGGCGCCTTGATGTGCCTCCACGTTCGTCGTTCCAGCGAGTGTTCGTGCAGGTTGTCTGATCTGAGATCTCCTCGGCTCCTACAAAACAGTGGAGCATCGCCAGCTCGCCGGAGCCGACGGTGGGTCCAGCTGTTCCATCTAAAACACAACCCCTCATCAATCTGCATCTGCATCGAATCTCACGATAGGCACATCGAAGTTCTATGCATTTTCGCTCACCGCCGCAGACCCCTATATCGGGTTGCCATTCCAGGGAGGCAAGAAAACCCCAAGTCAAACCAACCAACACACACCGACCGCACCAAAAATTGCCGAAGCCATTTCATGCAGCGAAACTCAGAAATCCAGCGGTCCCTCGGCCGCCGTGTCAAACTAACCAAATGCCGAGAAAAGCCGTGCCTAGCTTCGGCGAGGTCCATGGTCGTCTCCCGAGAGAGTTTAAGGCGGTGGCACGGTGGGAGTTACCGAGTCAGCCGCATCCCGGTGTATCAAATGTATAAAAGTCAAAGTACCTCTCCATGTGCCCCTTTCTTAAGTACCTCTCATCCTCTCTTTATTCCCGAACTTCGACTTCTTGGACATCGATATTTATTTGAGATCGAAAATTTCTCGTCAAGATGGGTTACATGACTCCGGAGGTTCAGGCTGCCTTTGATAAGGATATTCGCGATTTGCATCTTTTGTACGACTACGATGCGCATGATGAGAATGGCAACCCTGAGAAATGGAGATATGAGATGTGAGTTCTGCGAATCCATTGTGTTCTGACTTTTACTGCTTGTCCATCCTTTTCTTTGGCTTTTCTGTGCCCTTCATCTTCCAGATCTCGTCACATCAGGCCTCTTTATCTTTTCTAAGAAACCGTGACGTCGTCACGTGACCTGAGCGGTGATTTGCAGATTTCCGGAGCTTTGTGGCCAGCGAAAGAGACTCACAGAAGAAATTTGGCTGACAAAATGACATGAAGGTGGTTTTTCTCGGATACCCGCATCGTCTACGCCATCCACGGCGGTCCCATGAAGGGTCGCCTCAACTACCAGACTGTCACCTTCCAATGCATCCGTCCCGGCGAGCTCTGGCAATGCAACTGGCTCGAAGGTATGCCTCTTTTATCGTTCTCTCCTCGCCCTTCCCCGCTCTTCTCTCCACCCCTTCATTTTCCAATCTCTCTTCCCCCACCCCCTTCTATCACTCCCAAGCTCACACATCCCAGAAACCGGCACCATCGTCTCCCTCGTCTACGACATCCCCCAAAAGCGCATCACCACGATGCTCGGCTTCTCCAAGGGCCACTGGGAGAACGCAGCCGAGGCCCACGGCGACAAGCGCAACCCTGAGGATATGGAGAGATGGAGGGGATTGGCAAAGATTGGCATTCAGACGGATAGGCATCTGTTGCACGAGCAGGCGCACATCTTGGAGACCTTCAGGGGAGCAGGTGATTTGGTGCCGATTAAGGGGGATGAGCCGACCATCTAAGGCGTTGATGGAAGGGAACAATGCTTGGAAGAGAGTGGGCTTGTGATGGAGTTATTAGATGGAAGAAACGGAAAGAAAATGTAGATTTTGGGAAGCATTGGACATTAGAAAAGATGTGCGGCTTAGACTTAGACAAGACCAGAGGTACAGGTGCTGGCCATGCTAAGTCTGCCCCACGGCGATAGAAAACTGAAGTACAGGAGGTGGCCATTCGAAGGCTGCCCCCCGGTCGCTTTTAAGTGGATTTTTTGGGTGTTGCTGTGGTAAATTAAGGTTTCAGCTTACGAAAGCGGGGCATAATAGGCTTAAATTGGCAAGGCAACGTAAAAAGCTAATTTATTTAAATTTAAATTTGGGAGTAGAAATAAGCTAAAGCAATTAAAACTGGAGAAAATACAGGCATTTTAGCCACGCTTAATATAATCTATTATTAAATATATTTGCTATTAGCCAATATTATATTAAGGCATTTTTAAAAGATATTTTTAATATAATTATGAATTAAATCCTAATTTAAATTATTTTAAATATAATTAAGCGCAGTAATTAAATTGGTTTTTCTTTATTTGGTGCAATAATATTTAATATAAACCAGCTATTTAAATACGGATTAAATTTTTTTAATTATATTAAAATTTAAAAAATTTAAAAAATACTTGAAAATTTTTAGACCAGCCGCTTTAATAATAGTTATTGCAATTTTAAATTTATAAATAGCGCTATTATTTATATAAATAAAAATCTCGAGTATTTTTTTGCTTGATTTTAAATAATTGCGGGTATTTTCTAACATTTTATTATATATTTAAATTATATAAAAAAGATAATGCTTAATAAATAAGGCAAAATTTAAATGGCTTTTATTACCAATTTTTCTATTAATTAAAAATTGCAAAATAAATTTGCATTTGAATGCTATTATAATTAAAATCGAAATTTTTTCGAATTTTAAATATTTGGTATATAAGCAATTGTTTTTAATTTTTTTATTAAAAAGCCTAGTAATAAAAATTTGGCTATTGCTATATTATGCATTAGCTTTACTAATAATTTTTTTTTAAAAAAAGATTATATATTCGCTTTTTTTTTTTTTTTGCAAAGCTTGCAATATAATGCCATTATAAAAAACTTTATATAGGCTTTAAATTATTAATAGCTATTTTAATATAAAAAATAGCATATATAATAGCCTTTAATATTTAAATTTAAATAAATCGGGATTTAATTAAAAGGTATTTAATAAATTAATAAGCTACCGGTATATATAAATTTAATTAATGCTATTTTAATTAAATTTGGTTTAAAATTCTTATTTAATTTATAAAATTTGCATAAAGCAATTAATGCGTTAAAAATATAATAAATTATTAATCTTAATTTGCGGAATTTGCGGGAAATGCATTTAAGCGTTTAATATAATTAATAGCTGTAAAAATAAGAATTAATGCGTATTTTATAAAAAAAATTGCGTAGCGCGCGCAAAGCCTATATTATTAATAATTTTTTTAGAATATAAAAATTCGAAAATAAAGCTATAAAAACGTTAAATATAGAAAAAGAGCAAGGCTTGGCAAAGCCAATATTATAATTAATTGGTGGCTTGGAATTATTTGCTTTGGTAGCAATAATAATTGGGTATATATTTGCAAATAAAAAAAATTCCGGATTTAATATAGCGATTTAATTTTGCTAAGGTATTTAATAATTTGTAAATATAAGTAAGAATAGCGCAATTTAGAAAGCTTTTAATAAAAAATCTAATTAATTTTTTTTAGCTTTTAAAAAAAGAATTTTAATGGAAATTTAAAAAAATCGATAATATTAATTAATTATTATAATAATTAAAAATAAATTGGCGAATGGGGTGCGTTATACGTATTCCTTAGCTATAAAAAATAGCCGCTGCCCTTTTTAAATAAGAATGGCAGCGCTTAAATATTGTACGCTAAAAGTCTTGCTTAGCTTTTTTAATAAGCAATGATTTTTTCTTGCGCACTTTTAGCATATATATTTTATAAAATATTCGCAAAGCATTTTTTTTATTTTATATAATAATTACCCCCTTTTTTATAGCTTTGGGCTTTAAAGCTTTTAAATACGGATTTTTATTTTTTGGTAATTTAATATTTGGCTTTAATTATTAATTATGGCTTTTTATTTTAGCCGTATAAATTAATAGGCTTTTATTGGTTTATTATTATTAATAATTTTTTTTAATCTTTTTTTAATTTTTTTTAATATATAGCTTATATTATTTATTATTAATTAATTTTATATTTTTATTTAATTTTTATTATTATTCCAATTTTTATTTTTTTATATTAAAATTTATTAAAATTTTATTGTTTTTATTAGCTTATATATATTTTTTCCGCTTTTGCGCATGCTTTTTTTATAAATGCCGGAAAATTAATATAATGGCGGCTTGTTTTAAATAATTGGTTTTAATTTTTTTTATATGCATATTATGCGTTTTTGCAATAATAATATATTAATTTTTAATCTTTAATTTTTGTTTTATTTTTTAATAAATTTTAAATCTTTTTTTCTTTTTAATATTTTGTTTATTATAATAATTGTATTGGGCTTTATTAAAGTTTTATTTATATAAAGCCGGTTTTCCTATTTTTATTAGGCTTTTTTTTATTATTGCTTTATACGGATTTTTTAACATGCGTTTTTTTAGCGGAAATTAAGCCTTTTTTTTTAATTTTAATATTATAGCTTTTAATACTTTTAATTATAAAATATAGAATTTTAGCGGCGGCTTATTTTAAGCCTTATATAATAGGTATTTTAATTATAATTATAATAATGGTATTAAATTTGCATTTTTATTATAAAATTTAAATTTGCATTTTTATTAAGCGCGCATTTGCATTTTAAATTTATATTTACGCTTGTTATATGCAAAGCTTTTATTTAAATCTTTTTTGCAAAGTCCTTAAGATTTATAATTAAATTATAAATAATTTTAAATATAATTATTATTATAATAACTATAATTCTCTTTATTACATAATAAGCTTATATATATATATATATTGTTTTTGCTAATCAATTTATTGTTTTGCAAATTTTCGCTGCTTAAATTTCCTTATTTAATATAATTCATAATATTTTTATATTTTATTGCTATTATTATATTTTTTTTAAAAAAAACCAATATATTAATTATAATAATAAATTAATTTAATTAAAAAATAATATAAAGGCTGCCGAATTTTTTTTCCGCTTTAGTTTTTTTTTAAAAAATATAAAATATATAACATATTTAAAAATATTATCATTGCAATAATAACTTTAATTAAAATTATTTTTGCAATTTATATTTTAATATATATAATATATAATATATAATATTACTTGATATTATTTTTGATTATTTTTCGGCGTATATCTAATTAAATTTATTTTATATAACATATAAAATTTACAATTTTTATTTGCGCATTTTATAATTTTTGATTAAATTAAACTTATTATTTAATTTTTAATTTTTTAATTAAATTTTTTATAAAATTTATTTTTTTATAAAATTCAATTTAATTTAATTTAATTTAAAATATAAAAAAATAATTAAATATATATTTTTATATTTTAAATACTTTTATTTTTATTTTTATTTAATATTATATATAATTAGGCATTTTTTATTTAAATATAAGGCTAGGAGTGGTTTTTTAGCATTTTCTTTTAATGCTTGCGCTTTTTTAATAATTTTTCCGCTATTATTATAATTTAATTTTGGTGTTTTTTTAATAAATTTGATTAAAATTATTGGGATAGTTTTAAGGTTTTTCTAATTTAATATTTAATTTTAATTTTAGCTTTAGCCTTTTTAATATATATAAAATATAAATTAACCATTTTTATGTTTTATATATTATTATTTTTTTTAATTTTTAATTTTTAATTATTTTTAAAAATTTAAAAATTTGCAAAATATAATTTATATATATTATTTTGGGATATTTTAATAAATTTTAAAGGGCTAATGTAAGAAATATTATATAGTTTTTTTAATTAAAATTAAAATTAAAATTTTAAATAATAGGCTTAGGCTTTTATTTTTTTAATAATAGAAAAAAGGCCTATATATCTTTTTGCTAGCTTTGTAGCCTTAAAGCGTATAATTTTAATAAATAAAAAAATTCAATTCTTTTATTAAAATTTATAGCCCTATATCTTTTTATATATTACTTTATATGTTTATTAATAATATTTTTATAATTTTTATAATAGCGTATATTAGCTATATTATATTTTTTATATTATTTATTTTTATAAATTATATAAAAAAATTAATTCTAATTTATAAATAATATTTATATATTATTAAAAAAGAATTATACCATTATAAGCAAATTGTATTATAATTAATTAAATTGTCTAATTTATTTTTTTATTGTTATAATAATATTATATATAAGCCTTTAAAATTTTAATTTAATTTATTTATTTATTTATTTATTTATTTATTTATTTAT
>JAKZHN010000068.1:0-55587 GCA_037179335.1 Cyclaneusma minus | reverse complement strand
AAATAAAATAAATAAAATAAATAAAATAAATAAAATAAATAAAATAAATAAAATAAATAAAATAAATAAAATAAATAAAATAAATAAAATAAATAAAATAAATAAAATAAATAAAATAAATAAAATTCGAATAAAAGATATTATAATATGATAAAAGATGGTCGCAATGGCAGCCACCATAAAGTAGCCGTTACTTGTAGCTAGGCCCAAAGGAGATTAGCGTCCGCATAGTAAAAATATCCTTATTTTGGACAATCCATTATTCTAACTTTTTTAAGCATAATATAACGTTTTTTTTACCCCTTTTATACCCTTATATCCATTTATTTTTAATAAATTATAAGCCCGGGATTATATAAGCTCCTAGATGATTAATTAACGTTTATTCCAATTAACTTTTTAATATTATTTTAATAAAAGAATTATATTTTGGCAATTTTTTTTTCCAATATTATAATTTATTATAAAATAATTAAAACCAATTTAAAGATTTTTCTATATTTACCCCTTTGCCAACGCTATTATAATATTTTATAAAATTAATTAAAACCAATAAAAAAGTTTCTTTCTAATTTACCTAGCCAATTTAAGGGCCATTTTGCTAATTATTTCCAAAAGCTAAATAAAAGCTTTTATAATAATATTTTCCTTTTTATTATTTTTCTTTTTTCCTTCAGCCAATTGCTTTCACCTTTTTATCCGCCAATATATTCAATAATAAGAAAATCAAAAAAACGTTTTTTATATTATTAAAAATCAATTATAAAATTTAATTTTATAATATAAAGATTTATTTTAATAAAACAAATATTTGGTTTATTATTAAAAACCCCATTTTTAAATACGCTGGCATTCCTCCTGCTTTTAGAATTATTAACAAAAGTGGCGCATTTTCCTTATTTCTTTTTATTAAATCCGGCATTTCAAAAACCAATCTTAAATTTCTTTTTGCATTTTTTAAAGCTTAAATCAATAAGCTTAGCAATAAATTTAAAAAAAAATTATTAGCCAAGGCAAAAAAGCCATTTTAAATATTAAAAATATAAAGAAATATAAAAAGGCCGAAGCCAAAGCCATTAAGTTTTTATTTAAAGGCTTTTTTAATAATAATAACTTTTTTTAATAAATATAATATTGCCAAAAGCTTATAAATTTTTTTAAAAGAAAATATATAAAATTAAATGCCATTTTTAATTTAATATATATTATTAAAATCCAGATTTTTATTTAGGGGGAAAATATTATTATTCGCTTAATTTAAAATAAATTTTATAAATGTTAATATAAGCTAATATTTGCCAATAAATTCTATATTAATGTTTATAGCAATAAAATCTTGTTTTTTTATTTTAATTAAGCCTTTTTTAATAATTATATTATTATTATTAATATTTTTATATTGGTTAATGCTATAATAAATATTAAAAGAAAATTAAAATATTATAAAAGAAAATAGTGCATATTAATTGCTAACGGTAAAAACTATGTTTTTATTGCCAAAATTGGCAATAGGCGATTTTAGCAAAATAAAATTAATAATCTTGATTTTTATAATTTTTATAATGGCGCTTATTTTATTTGCAATTATCTCGAAAAAAAAGCTATATTAATTTTCTTTTTGCCAATTAATGCTTTATTCGCGATTTCAAGTCTTTTTTTTAAAATTAAATCTCGCAATTATTGCTTTTCTCCCGCTTTAATTTTTTAAAACACCATCGCTCTCCTTTTCGCTATTGCTCCGCTTCCAAATAAGGCCAATGCGATAATGCCAAAAATAAGAAAAACAAATCTATTTTATTTTTAATAAATTCAATAAAAAATCCAGCAATTACGCCGCTAAAGTTAATAATAAAAATAATGCTGCCAAAATCCCATTTAATCCCGAAAAGAATAAGGAGGTTGCTCATATTAGCCATAAATTAATTGGTGAAGGCATTTTTTTATTTAGGCCTTAAATATCGGCGCTTTATTATATATATTTAATTAATGCTTTTTTTTAAATAATTAAAAAAATTGTATTTTTGCATATTATAAAACTTGGTAGGGAAATATTGTATATTATTTATCAAAATATTGCAATGATTAAATATTTAAATAAATTATTATTATTTTTAACAAATATTTTTTTATTTTGAAATTTAGAATTAATTTAATTTTGGGCCAAAAATTGTATATAGCTGGCTTATTAAATTATTTTAATAAAAAAGAAATTTATAAAAAGAACTTAAATAATGAAATTATTAGCGCTATTATAAATTATAGATTATATATTATATTTAATATTAGCCAAAAATATAAAGGCTATAGTTTTATTGCCAAAGCAAATATTATTATAATTTTTTTTTAATTTTTTTTAAAGCTATTAAATTTTACGCCTTTTAAGCTAAAAAAATTCAATTTATAATATAAATTTTTTTATTATTTTAATAATATTATATTAGGCAATATTTATAAAATTATTATATTAGCCAAGCTAATTAAAAAGAAAATTAGCTAATTATAAAGCCTGCTAAATACATGCTTTTATTAATTTTTCTTTTTTTAAAATAGCTAAATTTATATAAAACTATTAAATTTGCATTTATTTAATTTAATATTATTAAATTTGTTTTAATTTTGTTTTATAAAAACCGGTATTTTCTATATATTATTAATAGCTTTAGATGGAAAATCTGGGCTATTTCATTAGCTATTAAAAATAATATTATTTAGGCTTTTTAAAAATAGATTTTATAAGCCAAAAACCAATTTAAAAAAAATTAAGGCTGCCTATAATAATAATGATTTTAATTTTTTTAAAGCAACTAAATAATAAATTTATATTAGAGAAAGTAAAGTATAATTTATTATAATGGTTTTATTTTATTAGAATGGTTTTGTAAAATAAGAAATTTAATAATTAAAAGCTGATATTTATGCTTTATTTAAAAAAATAAAGCTATTGCTAAAATTTTGGAATAAAGCTGTTAAATATAATGCTTATATTTGCAATTGCGCTTTTATTAACTTTATTATTAATGGCTATTTTACCAGTTTCAAAAAAGCTTGAAATAAACTTTTATTTTTTATTAATAATATTAGGGTATTTGGACTTTTATATGCCTTTTATTTTAATTTTGAAATTATTTTCAAAAATTAATTATATTATAAGCTTATTAATATTAATTATTTTGGTATTTTTATAGGATATTTTAATACCATTATTAAGCAATTTAAGATTTATTTTCGTAAATTAAAATATATATATTATATAAAGAAAATAAAGATTTAGAAATTTAAATTAGAATTAAAGCTTAATTTAAAAATTTAGAAAATTTTAAATAATCAGGGCATAATAATTAAGCGGAAATAATGCAATGTTATAGCTTAAAAAAATAATAATTATTAATATTAAGGAAATTAATATTAAGAAATTAAATGCCGGTATAAAAAAGCCAAAAATTTTAAATAATGGCTTTATGTTTTTATTATAATATAATTTAGCTAAAGCGCTTTAATATAATATATTTTTAATGCCTTAATATAGCGTAATTTTAATAATATTAAATAAGCCATTATTAAGGCCAATTTTTGGTATTTTAAAACCGCTATAATATAGCGTTTTATAATTATTATAATACAGCGTTTTAAAATTATTATAATATAATATATTAAAAGCTTTATAATATAATATATCAATTATATTAATATTTAAGCTAATTTTTATAATACTTTTTAAATTGCCAGCTATTTTAAATACGCCGGCTATTTTAAATGCGCCAAATATTGCCAATAATTTTAATGCTTTAAATTAATTAAATTTTAAGCCTAAAAAACAATTAAATCCTAATAGCAAATTTAAAACGCAGCCTAAAAAAGAAAGCCAATTTATTTAAAAGCTTTTTTTAATTTCTTATATTAAAATTTTCGTTCTTATTTTAATAAGCAATTATATTAAAATTAATAATAATAATGTTATTTTTAATTTTTTTAGGACTTTTATTAGCAATGCAAATTTTTTTTATAAATGATATTCCGGCTTTTAAGGCTAAGCCGTATTTTATAAAAAATAAGATTAAATGGCAAAAAAGTAAAAATAAAAATAAAATTGCAGAATAAAATATTAAGCTTTATAAGATTAATTAAGCTATAATTGCGTATATTGATTATAATATTAATAATACTAAAAAACTTATAAGTTTAATTATTAAAAAATGCGTTTTAATAATAAAGATTTGCGAGATTGAAAAAATTTAATTATATAAGCAAATGGTAAATTTTAAATCATTTTATTATAAGCAATAAAAGCTTGCTATAATTGAAAAGCTTGAATTGTTAATAAAAAATAGCATTTAGAAATATATTAAAAAATTAAGGAAAGTAAATTTGGTATTAATTAAATAGATATATATTATTAAAATTAAAATTATTAAAATTATTAAATAATTTAAGGCTTGCCTGGTTATTTGGGGCTTTAGCCAAATATTTGGTAAGGATTATATTAATATTTTTGCTTTTATAGTTTATATAGATTTTTTATGCTTTTTCTTTTTCATTATTTTTTTAAAAAGAAATTAAATATAAATAGTTTAATATTAAAAATGCCTTTATAAAAGCCAAAATAATATTTAAAATTTATTTAAGCTTTTTTAAAAAATTTATTATTCTACCAAATTAGATTTTTCAGATTTTTCAAAACTTGTATAATTTAAAATAAGCTATTAGAGATTGGATTTGTTTTATAAAAGAAAAATTAAAAAAATAAGGATTTATTTAAAGCTTTGCCGATTTTTGCATTTATAAATATTATAAATATAATATTATTCTTTTGGTATATATTAATAATATTATTATAGCCGCCTGCAGTAAGAAATAGCTTAATTGGGTTTATTTTTAAATTCTTTTTAATTTAATATTAAAAATTTAGGAAGAAATTTTAAAATTTTTAATATAAAAATAAAAAAAAGTTAAAAGGCTAAAATTTTTCATTTTAATTAAAAATAATATTCTGCCAGATATTAAAACAATTTAATATAATTAAATTCCGATTTTTAATTAAGCGTATTTTTATAAATAATTATAAAGCCTTTAGGCTTTTTGCCCTTAATAATAAATGCATAAATATTAAAAACTATTAGTAAATTATTAAAAGCTTTATATTTGTTATGATTTTTATTTATTTAAATATAGCCTTTATAATTAAAAAGCTAATTTAGTATATAAATAATTTATTAATTTATTATGATGATGCTTTTAAAATTTTATTGCGGTATATTAATTTAACGATCTTTTATAAAATATATTATAATTTTAGGGAAATATATTATAAATTGGTGATTTATTTAAATTTTAATTAAATAAGCAATAAGGTTAATTAAATAAGCGTTTTTAGCACCGTTGCTATATTTTATAATGGACCAATTTTATATGAAAAAAATAGCGCTGCTCTTTTATGTTTTTTATTAAACTTAAATATATTGCTTTATTTAATTGTATTAAGCAGGGCTAATGGCTTGGGCAGATTTTTAGGAATTTGGGATTTTCCTAATTTATGAAAAAGAATTTATAGTTTATTTATACATTTGGAAATAATTAAAAAAGAATTATATAATTAAACATTTATAAATTTATAAATGCTTTAAATATATAAATATAATATATTATTTTATTTGGAATTTAAAAAAAAAAGAAAAGGCTTATGGTTAAATATAGTTTTATAAATAAAATGGTAATTAATAATTTAATTAAGCCGTTAAAACGGATTAAATTTAAAAGTTTTGTAAAAATGTTAGGGCTTATTATATAAGGCTATAAAAAGCTGGCTAATTTTGTAAAGGAGTGTTAAGAAATGATTGTAATGGCAGCCATTGTAAAATAACCGTTATATATAGCTAGGCCCGAAGGAAACTAGCATCCGCATAATGAGAATATCCTTATTTTGGACGGTCCGTTATTCTAGTCTCCTTAAGCATAATATAACGTTTTTTTCACCCCCTTTTATGCCCTTATATCCATTTATTTTCAATATAATGCATTTTTTGCTAAGGTTCTTTTTAAAAAATAAATAAGCTTATAAGGCATTTTGCAAAATCCTTTTAAAATGCTTAAAAAATTAAGAAAGAAAGTTATTATTTTATACAATATATAAAAATGGAATTTTAAAAATGCAGCCAAAAAGCTATAGTACCGCCAAAAAAATGCAAGCTTCAATGGATATTGCTTTTATTTTATAAGCCAAATTATATATTATATATTATAATAAAGGCAAATTTGTAATAAAGAAAAAAGCAATTAAATTTTATAAGGATTTTAATATTATTAAGGCCTAAGCTATAAATAATTTTAATATATATAAGATTTTAAAAACGAATATTTAAAATAAAAAAATGGCTATTTGATTAGCGAAAATTACAATTTAATATTAGTATCATAAAGCAAATGCAATAAAGGAAAATTTATTTTTTAATATTTCCGAATTTAAAATTATAAAATCGATTATTTTTATATAAAAATATTGCTAAATTATTGCAAAAATAAAAGCCGCAGTTAATATTTATATAAAAGTATTAATATAAATTTGCAGCATTCTATTATTTTTTTAAGCTTTTTTACGGCGTTTTTATAAATTGTATAAGGATTTTCGGCTGGCCATTAATTTATTTAACAATTTGAATTATATTAATATTTTATTTCCTATTATTAATTATATTGCAATTCTAACACGCCTTTTAAATATCAGCACCAATATAATTTTTATAATGCAAATCTAATATAAAATATAAAAATAATTTTAATACCCTTTTTTTTCAATATAAACCAATAAAAGTTTTATAGCGCAAATTTAATACAAAATACAAAAATATTTTAAAACTTTAAATTTAATAAAATATTCCTATAAAATTATTATTAGCAAGTTTTAGTTTTTTTTTAATTACCGGATTTAAAAATAATTTTACCCAAATTTGGGATTTTATAAAATAAATAAAATTTAATCCAATTTTATATAGAATGATGCATTAAAACGTTAAAATATTATGCAATTAAAAAAAAGGAAGGTATTATATTATATGGAAAATTAATGCGCCGAGCGTCTAATTTTATAAACTAAGAATTGTAATAAGCAAGAAAATAAATATAAAACTTACAAATTTATTATTATTTATTTTTATTATTTATATAATTATATAATATTTATTCATTTTATCGATTTATAACTGAATTATTTTATTAATTTAGAAATTGTTTATTTTTTAGGGAATTTAAGGGCGAGCCCTAAAAAAAGGGGATTATAATATAATGGAGCGAACTTTGCGGAGTCGGCCGTGGCTTTGCCATGGTCTAGCGTAGCTAATAGCTTAATTAGCACGCAGCCTTTATAAAACATTTGCGCATAGGGAATACCCTTGCCTTTTTATAATCAATTTTAATATTTAATTGCCACCCTGCAACGGCCCCCCTGGGACCTTTATTATAACAATTGCTTTATATTTAAATGAGCCGAATAAGCTATTTTTAGGAGATATTAAATATATAAAATTAAGCCAAATAGCATTTATTTATACCAAATAAATAATTTGCAAATACATTTAAAAATTTAAATATAATTGTATTTTTATTTATATTAATATAATTTAATTAGCTATATAGCGTATTTTGCTAGCTTTTTTAATTATTAAAAGCTGGTTTATTTATTAAATAAATATAATTACTATTTTTTAAACAGCATTTTTAAATAATTGCTATATATTAAATAGCCTCATAAACTTTTCTAAAAAGAATATATAATTTGCTTTTTTTTAAAAAGCTTTTTATAATTTAAAGCAATTTTCTATACTTTAAACAAATATTTTTTATGCAATTTTAAAAAAGCTAGAATTTAATTTTTTATTTATATAAATAACTTTTCAATTTTAGGCTTTAATAAGCAAAAAATTATTAATTTTAAGCTTTAGTTAAATTAAAAATTTAAAATTTAAAATATAAGCATTGCTAAAATATTTCTAGGCATTAAAATTATTTATATACTGGATACTTTTATGCTTTTATTTTAAAAATAATATTTTAAAGATATATTAAAGCATTTTTAAATAAATTATTATTATTTTATTGCTATTAATATTAAGCCGGATATTGCTTTTAAATATACCAAGCTAGCTTAATTTATTAAAAATCCGGATTTTATTTATATTAAAGCTTTTAATTAAATATTTTGCTATTTTTGGGATAATATTAAAACTGGATTTTTATTATAAATGGCCAAATTTATTAATTCTTTTATGTCTGACCATGGCAATGCTGCCTTAGGCATCAGGCAGCCACCGGTGGCCCGTGCACCAGGGGACCGGTTAGCGCCAAGATTGTGAATAGCCTTATGGAGGGCTGGCGCCAGCCAGCCTCTTTCTTTTCCAATTACTATTAATTAAGCATATGCATATCTATATAATAGCATATGCCCTAGATAATTTATAGAGCGATTTTTTGCTTTCCAATATTAATTAGCATTTTAAAATTAAAAGTGCAAATTTGCAAAGGAATAAAACGGGCTTATAGGTAATTTTATTAAGCGTCAATAATTTTGCGCAGCTATTTTATTTTTGGGAAATAAATTAGCTGCCCAAAATTAAGCTTTTTGTAAAGCCTTAAACCTTATTTTTTAAAGTCACATATTGCCTTATATAAGAGATTAAATTTAAGCTGCATTTAGAAAGTGTGTCTATTATATACCCTTTAAGAGCATTATTTTAAAGCTTTAAACTTGATTCTTTTACAGCCTTGCCTGTATAAAATAGCCAAGCCCGATTTAGCTTTAATAATCCTGCAGCTTAGCTGCAGCTATCCAAATTTGCAAATAATAGATTTGAGTTATTTAAATTTGCGCCATTTAAATTTAAATTAATAAAAAGCCAATTGCGTATCGCCTTTTTACTATTTGCGCACCTTGATTTCAAGAATTTAAAGGCCGAATTTTTTTTTCTGCAATTATAAATAAATAATAAATACGCCGTCAAGATTTTTGAAGCTTTTAGTTTTGCAAATATTATGGATAATAAAATTTCCACCCTTATTTCCAAAACTTAGCAATGCCTTTTTAAGGGTGAAAAATACCCTAAAAACCTTATATAAGGCAAAGAAAAAAATGGTGAATTTTAAAAATAGCAAAAGAATATTGGTGGATTTTAAAAATGAATTTAAAAATAATATAAAGAATATAATCCCAAAAGAGTTTAGGCATTTTATTAAAGGTTTTAAGCTATATAAAATTAGAAAATAAAAAACTGGTTTTTATAAAAAAAATATATAATTTATATGTTTTATATTTTGCAAAAATTTTAAACTTTAAATAAATATAGTAAAGGCTTTTGAAAAAGATTTATAGCAGATTTTAAAGGCTGGCGCTATAAGCAATTTGGCAAAATTTATAAAATTTTCTGCTAGGCATTATATTACTTTTTAATGCAAAATAATGTATATTGCAGTAGGGATAATATAAAAATTAAAAATTTTAATAATGCATTTGCAGCTATTATTGCAAAGCCAATTTAGCATTAATAAATTAATAAGAAGCTGGAAAATGCCAAAAACAATATAGTAATATAGTATTTTATTTGAAGTATATGGCAAGATAAATAGATGTTTTTAAAAATTTAAAAGCCAACCCTTTTTAATATTTAAAATTATTATTATTTTATAGCCAAAAGTTAAATATATTGCTAGCTGCTAAAATATTTGATTAAATAAATATTTATATAGCATCTTCTAACCAATAATCTTTTTTTTAGCAAGCCTTATTTTAAAAGCCCTGCCTTTAGCTGCCAAGCTGCCAGTTATGCTTGCAAACTAGCAGCTATTTGGCATAGCGCAATATGCAGCATTGGTATAGCATAGCTTTAATATAGTATAGTTTTAGAAGAAACCATTATAATATAGGGGATTGGCAGCCGGTATAATATATCCCGGTATAATATATCCCAATATAGCATATCCCGGCGCAGGCATAGCATAGTTGGATGCTATTGGCATAATATATTCCGGTTAAAGCTATGCTTAGCAATATTTTTAATATGGTTAAAATTATTATAATATTTAAAAGCAGCTGGAATATAGTGCCCAGAATTAATTAAATATTGGTTATAACCAGCAAAAAAAAAGCCTGGATATGGTTAATATAAAAAATATAATTAAAATGGCCAAAATGGCAGATATGATTAGAGCGGCCAAAATGGTAAATATAAAAAACAAGATGAATATGGTTAATAAGATGGATATAGCCAATAAGGTAAAATAAATTATAATGAATATAATTAATAAGATGGAGCAAATTATAGTGAATATAGCTAGCTAAGCCAGGTTATTAAATATAGCCAAAATATAAAATATGGTTATAGCCAAAATTATAATTATAATTAAGATTATAATAAGAAATGTGGTAAGAATTATAGTTAAGAGTTTTAGAATGGCCAGAATTAAGGCCAATTTTTATTATTTGGTTAATAATTTGGCCAGCATTTTGAAAATGCCTATATTTTAGGGCTTAATTTATATTTTGGATAATATAGTGTTTTAGGGCCATTTTCAAGCCAATTTTTATAGCAATATTTTGGCCAATATTTTTAGCAATATTTTGGCCAATATTTTATACCATTTTTTGAATAATATTTTATATAATTTCTAAAATAGCAGATATTTTTCAGCCAATATTAATATTAATTTATTAATTTTTTTTATAGGGAATTAATGAAAAAAACTATATTTAAAAAAATTATAAACTTTGGCAAAGCCTATAAGAATAAGCATAAATATAGCAGTAAAATATATAATTTTATTATCTAGAAAATTAAAAGATTTTATATTTTATATTTAATAGCTGGAATTTTAAATTTAGAGTATTTCAAAGCCTTTTATTATATACTTAAGGGAAAGGCTAGTAAATACTATTTTAATAAATTTAAATACCAGAATGTTTTTATAAAATATTAATTTGTATTATGCAATAAAGATTTAAAAAGAAAAATAATAAGCTGAAATATTATATAGCTTGGAGTAATTTAAAATATTATAAAATTATTAATAAATATTTTAATAAATTAAAAATCCAATGCCTAAAGCTTTTATTTTAGAAAATTAAAAAACTTTAGCCAAATATAGGCCAAAAATACTAATATAATTATTTAGCAAAAAATAAAACCAAGAATGTATATTTTGGTTTTTTAAATTGCAAGCAAGCTTATATTTTTTTTGCCCAAATATTTAAAGGATTTTGTTTTTAATTAAGAATTTTAATTATAAATAAAATAAGATTGGCTAATGGAGCCAGCCATTATAATTTAGCTTAGGATTTTATTACCTTCCAGCAATTATTTATTTTGCAGCCTTTTATATTTAATAAATTTAAAAACAAAATTAGTATTATAATAACCGGAAATTTTATGGATTTAAATATAAAAATAATAAAAAAGGCTATAATGAAAGATTTGGCAAAGGCCGAGGCAAAAAGGCATATAGCATTTGCAAAAAAATTAAATATTAATTAATAAATGCCAAATATACAAATGCTAAAAAAGCTTAAGCCAAAACTAAATAAAAAGCAAATTAAAAAAAGAAATGCCAGCTAACCATCAAATAAAAGTATTACCGTTATTTGGCTAAAATTAAAAATTTATTAATGTGGAAAAATAATTTTAATTTTTTCCGCTTGTTTTTTAATTAGCAATTATCATTTTTTAACGCCGCTTAATATTCGCAATTTCTAAATAAAGCATATAAGGAATTTGTTTTTTTTTAAATATAATTTAGGGAACAAAGCATTTAAATACAAATATATTTATATGCTTTAAAAATTTTAAAAATGCTAAAAGATTATTATAAAATTATTTTTTATTAAATATAAATTGATTAATGGCAAAAGAATAATGGCATTATTAGCTAATTAAATTGCAATTTATACCTTTACTTATATTTTTCCATTTAACCCCAAATATAAATAAAATCCGTTTTTTATTTATAATTTTTTTTATAAATGGCCGGTATATTTTTGGTATTTTTAAGGCGTTTTTTTAAATAATAAAGCTGCAAAATTTTTAAATGCTGGCATAATTTAATTTAAAGCATTTAAATTTATTATATTAAATTTGGAGCTTTATTTAGCATTAACAAATATTCCAGCAATTAAATTTGGAAGTTCCCTAGCTAATAAAATATTGGAAATAGCCAAATGCCTATATTATTTGGAATAGTTTTATTTAATATGGTTAATTTTTTTTAATATGCCTAGCAAATATAAATAAATACCACATTATACTTAATAATATTAAACATTATATAATTTAAAGCAGGAAAAAGGTGGCTGTAATTAAAAAATAAGGCCATTTATAATTTTTATCTATTTTTTAGCCTTATGCATAAAAATAAAATATTATTTAGCATTTTATCCTGCTAAAGCTCCGCTAAATTTATAAAAAATGGGAATATCCAGCTATAAAAAGGCTTTAAAAGATTTTAATAGCTGCTAATAAAAGCTTTAATGCAGCTGCTATTAAGCATATCAATAAATATTGTTTTTAATATTAAAAATTTAGCAAAGCTTTGGGCAAATTTAAATTTAATTTGGAAAAGGATTTTAGCTTTAATGCTAAAATATTTATAAATTTATTTTAGCTAGATGGTAAATAGGTGATTTATATCATGAATATAGCAATAAAGTTTTAAGCTGCCAGAGTTTTAGCTTAGAAGATTTTTAAAAAATTTATTTAGCCATTTATTTGTATTGGATTAATACGTATTAAGGTTTTTTAAATAGAATTATTTATAATGCCGGTATTAAATTTATTAGCAATAAATTTATTGCAGAAAGCGGTTTTTCAAGCATTAAAATAAAAGCAATTTTAATAAAAGCCCATTATTTGATTGGGAGAAATAAAATATTTTATGCAATGGTTAAAAAAAGCTATAATATTATAAAAATAAAGCTTTCAGGACTTTTTAAAAAAAGTATTTTTTTAAATAGCCATTAAAATGGTAAATAATATAACCGGCCTTAATGGCCTGGTATCTATTTTTTGGTATTTAAAGCATATTTAAAAAAAATTAAAATTTTTATATTTCTTTTATAATTAAAAGGGCTAGAATTATTAAAAACGCTATAGCTAAAATTAAAAAGCTACATGCCTAGCGTATTTTTTAAATGCTTTATTTATGCAAAATGGCTTTAATATTTTAAGAGTATTGGCTATGGTATTTTAATTTAAGGCCTGGATATATAAAAAAAATAAAAAATACAATGGATTATATTTAGTATTGGAAGTTAAAGGAAAAATTGTTGTTTTGGATTTTTTTGGTAAATTAATAAAATTTAAAAGCATTTTAGTGAAATTTTATAATAAGGATTTGGAGAATTCTAATAATAATGGTTTTTTGCCAGAAAATTGGGATTTTGAAAAAGATGAGAGAGCCGGAGACTTAGTTTTTAAGTTTGAATTAAATCCAAAACCAGTTTAAAATAAATTAATAGCAATTTTCCAGCCATTTATCCCTTAGCCAATTTTAGGATTAGCTAAAAAAAAGGAAGGCCAAAAAAGGGCAATATCCGGATTTTCCAAAAACCAAGGATTTTTAAAAAGAGAGGAAGACCATTAAAGGTCCGGCTAATAAATAAAGAATTGGATGCTAAAGGTTTTTTTTTAAAGCTGTGAATACTGAGTTTAATATATAAGGATTTTTTATAAAATTATAGTTAATTAAAAAAGCTAAATAAATTGTTATTTATTATAAAAATATTAATACCTATTTATTTACTATTATTTATAATTTAATTTTATTATAAATCTTTTTTTAGCAAGGAAAAACATAACCAGAAATTATCCCTTAAGCTTAAAAAAAGGGCAAAATTTAAGCTTTTGAAGCATTATTTAAAAAATTTAATTAAAAGAAAATTAAAAAAAAATTAGGCGTGGGTGTATTTGAGTTTATTCAAAAACAAAATTGAAAAATGTATTTTTTAAGCCAGAATAGTGTATAAGGTTAAACAAATGGCCATTTTAACCCTTTATAAAAGGTTAAGGCTGGTAATTTTGGGATTTAATAATAAAAATAAAAAAATGATTTTTATTTAATTTTTTATTATTTAGAAAAATAGCCAATGCATTATTTTTGCCCTGGTCTTTATATTACTGTTTATTAATATTGCCGGCAAAAAAGATTATATATTTTAAAGAAATATTATATAGATATATCCTCACTTTTATAATAAGCTGTATAGGAAAATTTATTGTTATTTATTTAAAAGATTTAAAAATAAATACCCTTTTGGCATAATTATGGTTATTGTTAAGCCTTTATATAATTTGGTTAAGGTTGGATTGTATTGGTTTATTATTTATTTAAAATATTATTTTAAAAAGCTTTATTTAAAACTATTTATATTTAATTTATATTTAATAATACCAAATTTAGAACTTTTTGCATTAGTTGGTTTTTAAATTAATAATACCCTGATTTTAGCTAAGAAAAAATGGTTTAAACTAAAGAAAATTAAGCTATATAAAGCCAAATTTAAAGCCAAGCCCAAAATAAAGCTTATTTCTTAAATATTATTTATTTTTAATAAATGCATTTTTATCCAAAAAGAAAATATTCTGGCCTTTAGCCAAAAGGGATAAAAATTAAAAATTAAGCTTATAAATTTAAATAGCCCTAATATTATTAGCTATATTAGGGAAAAAGCCAGGGCTGGGTATATTGCAATAATATACCAGCTAAAAAGCTTATTTAATTTATTTATAGCTGCCTAATATTAAAAATTTATTAAATAACATATAGCCATTTTAAATAAAAGGCTTTAGTGGTGCCTTAATAATATTAATAGGGGGTTTAAATATATTGTATTGAATTTAAATATAGCCAAGCTATTTATTTATATTAATGATTTGTTTGCTAATAATAAAACCCTGAATTTATAAATTGGCTATATTATAGTACTGGCAAATAAAAAGGCAAATATTCAAAAGGGGGTATTTATTATAAAAGGCAATTTAATATATTAAAATTTTATTAAAATTAAAAACATAATCAAAAATATACTGCCTAATGAGATTTTAGCCATGGTATTAAATATGACTATGGCTATAGCTGTAAATACCATTTTGGAGCTTATTATTAGCCAGTTGGATTTAAGCAAAATTTTAATAATTATTTATATAAATTCCTTTTTATTGTATAAGTATTTTATTAAGCTGGGCATTACAGCTAAGAAAAACCTAATAATAGATATTTTGCACCTACGCCAGTTATATAAAAAAAAAGCTATAGGAAATAAGGTGAATTTATGGAAAAAACAACCCTTTCGACGTTATAATAAAAGCCAATTTTAATAAGGCGTTGGAGATACTGGTATTTATTAATAGAATTAAGATTAGAGTGAAAAGCTGGGTAGAGAGGCAAAGAAAGGGGAGAGTAAAAGGAATTAAATTATAGGGGTTTAGAAAGGGAAGGAATGGTGTTTTAGCATAGTATAGCAGCCAGTTAGCATTGCCATTTTTTGTTATAAAAATAAAAAGAGTTTAGTATTTAATTATGGCAATGCTGCCTTAGACATTAGGCAGCCACCGGTGGCCCATGCACTAAAGAACCGATTAGCGCCAAGATTGTGAATAGCCTTATGAAGGGCTGGCGTCAGCCAGCCTCTTTCTTTCCCAATTACCATTAATTAAGCATACGCATGCCTATATAGTAGCACGTGCCCTAGGTAATTCACAGAGCGATTTCCTGCTTCCCGACATTTTAAATACCTTATTTAAAAATGGTTTTAAAGCTTTTATAGCTTAATTTTTAGCCTTTTTTAATGCAAATTATGCAAAAAATAAAAATATTTGTAAATCCCATTTAAAATTTATTTTAATAATGGCAAGCGCTTTTATAATATAGAAATTCAAAAAGCAAAATTTAATTTTTTTTTATTAAATTAAAGCTTTATGCTTTAAATAAGGCAATTTGGGAAAAATTTTAGGTATAATGGTTTTTTAAAAAATTTGGCTATAATAAATCGGATTTTATTTTTATAATATTAATGGCAAATAATGTATTTATAGCCTTTATTATTTAATGCCCTGGCATTTAATAATGCATTAAATATATTAATATTAAAAATTTTTAATTTTGCTAAAATCTGGAATATTATATTGATTTTTAGTATATTTTCTTTAAAAATAATTTAGCCAATCTGCTTATTAAGCCGCTATTATAAATAAAATATAATAAATTTCTTAATATAATAAATATAAAAATAAATAAATAGGCCTTTAAATTTTAAATTTTTTTATAAAAAATAAAATAACGAATACAAATATTGTAAAGGGAAATTAAGGAAATAGTTTTTATATAAGCCATAAATTTATTTAAATTTTCAGCATTTTCTATAAATTTACGCTGTAAAAAACTACCGCAAGGGGGGTATTGGTCAGGTAACCTGCCCGGTAGCCCTTCTCTAGCTTAGCATTAGCGCTTGGCGCCAGGACCTATATCCTGGTGCCAGGCACGTAGAATAAACATCATCGACCATGCTATTGATCCCTGCCATGCCTAAGAAGATTGGGGTGCAGATTCGCTATAAATAGGGTGCCGTGGTCCACTTCTTGGAGAGTCAATAAGGGATTACGCCTAATTCTTTCCGGATTTTCATAAATAGAATGTGTCGAGAACGCACAAAGGTCCGATGCTAATCAGATGGGCAAGGTAATAAAGTCTGAAGCCGCTTTTCTGTGGACTGGAATCCAGAGACCACTAGCAGTTTAGCGTGCTGCGTGCGAAGCTTTTGTTGCTACGACAGCAGAAAAGTGTTATGACAGTGGTAGGATGATCCGGCGGCAGCTGGTTAAGCAAGCCACTTGGAAAGCCTTGTTTTCCCAGCACCTGCAAGACCTTCTATTTGCGCGAACCCTTCGATTTGTCTTGTGGCAAACACGTCGTTTGCTCTATCTCTTTTCCCGATTCCTTTCCTGATTCCTGACGAGTCTCGCAACCAGGCAGGGCGGTTCTTATAGCTCGTCACTTCTAAGGGAAGTAGGATGGGAAGGGATTAGTGTCTTGGGAAGTTAAGGTGGAGTGAATCAGAACTGACTAGCTGCAGACGACTGAAAGTCATGTGTCGTACCCTAGAGACCTGCCTCCATACTCCATATAAAATGGCTGCCATAGTCTACTTGTTGCAGACTAGAGCTGATCCGATGGATGTCGAGCTTGAGGAAAGATTCGACGCGTATTAGCTAGCCAAAAACCAAGAAGCTGGACTACCTGTTTCCTGGACTGGAGTTTGCAGACGAGTACCATTTGACGGGAGAAGTGTTTGATGCTACGACAGCAGAAACATGTCATGACGGTGCTGGGATTGCTCGGCGGTACCAGGTAGCTAGCTATCCAAAGCGAGACATCTTGATTCTCGAACGCATGTTACGCATCATCGTTGAGCTTGCAAGGCGCATCAATCCCCAGACCCTTTTGACCCGATAATTCCATAGCAGAGCAAACACTGGTAGGAGGTCGTTTCTCCTTTTCTTCGTCCGTGACGATCCTGGCGCCCAAGTCAGACGCTTTTTATGGCTCGAATCTAGACCAAGCGCCAGCTTACCTAATTACATGCCCTTTGCAGCTAAATTCACTAGATCAGAGTACCTGTCAGACGATAATCACGTGGCTGAAGATATCCTCATTTTCTATGCTCCCTCATATAAAAAGGTCGCAATAATCCACTGCTAGAAAACCAGAATTTGGTATAACAAACAACCAGAACCTAAGGCAAACTTCGACCATATAAGTAGAAGATTTCGAGAACGCGTAAAGATTCCATAGCACGTACTACTCTTCATGAATGGCCGAAGCTAGAAAGCTGAAGCCATCATTCTCTGAACTGGTGTCTGTAAATAACGGTCACTTGAACTTGCACATCCCCCAAAGGATACGACAGCGGAAACATGTAGCGACGGTGCTGGGACTATCCGGCGTCAGGTTGAGACTCGACGGTAGGTAGGTCACAGGTTCCAGTGAACCCCGTTAGACTCTTGGAGGGAAAGAAGGAAGCCGCGTCTCCTTCATGCCGCTGCAGGAAACGAGTTCAAGACGGGAAGATTATTTGCTCATTCCAACGAGACTGTCAAGTGCGCATCGTATTCTTCCTCTGTCATTTGAGCTTGGAGAGGAAAAGCCAGGATAGACAGAGGTTTTTATACCTGGACGTCCGGCTGCTTCGCTTACTCGCAAGTCGCAACGAAGTGTGAAGGTGGGAGGCACTGGCTGCCCCTGATGTCGTATCCATGCCGTCAGAACAACAGTCTTCTGGCGCTAGCTGGGACTAAAAAAAACAAGTATAAATACCAGCCTACTTCCTTGACATTTTCTCTTCAGCCCCAAAAGTGTGAAAAAACGGGAAACCCTGTTGATGTCGCAGAGACCTCGAAAGTATCCGGTACCCATGGTCTCATGTGGATCCCTAGGTAAGGTCCGATGAATTCCAGATGAACATCTTACTCATGATCGATTGCTCAATACTATTTTTTCTCTCCTGAACGAGCAGCTTTCTTCGTCGTCGACAACAGACCACACGCGGCGACAGTAGCCAAGTAATTCAGCAACAGCAGCTCATACTTCCTGCTTCGACCTCATTAGAGGGAGATGAAAACCTCCATATTCTTCACGTCACTACCAATCTGAATTTGAGATCGACAGACTTTGATTCGTCCAAACGGGATTGGCTCATCAAATCTTAAGTCTTCGAGATTGTCTGACTTGCGGTGTATGTCGCCCGGTGCAAGGTCTTCGAACTTGACTCTTCTTGAGTCATGACCAGAGGGATAAAGAACAGGAAAGACAGCCTACGGGGACTATTTATAACCGGACATACAGCTGCTTCGCTTACTCACCTCAAGATGTGAAGGACGGCCAGGCCAAAAAACCCCAGCTGCTTGCTAGGATTTGAAGGACCAGGTATAAATACCAGCCTGCTTCCTTGATCTTTTCTCTCTAGCCACCTCTAGCCATTGCAAAGACTCTCACGTCCCGTCCGGGTTTTCAGAGAAATCTCGAGGGTGTCCAGGGCCAGTGTTTCCATCGCCAAGGCCCAAGACAGCGTCAGTTTCTTTTTCATTTCCAATCCAGACAATTGTACTCCCCAGAAGGTAATAATTGAGCATGAAAGGTGTGTGATTGCTATGACAGCAGAAACGTGTCACAACAGTGATGGGACTGCTTGACGACAGAGTTCCTGACTAGGATCAGGCCACGAGGTCTATTTCGCCCTTACTGGTAGGAGATTGATGGAAGCTCTATCTCCTTTGTGTGGCGTGTCACTGCGAAAACCGAATGCAAGACAGACTGATTCTTCTTGTCTGAAAAAAATAAGCGGTACACCCATTCTTGTAAGGTTTGGGGAAGGGAACGGGAAACGGGGGCTGCAGACTATTTATACCTGGACTGCCAGCTGGTTTGCTTAATCGCATGAATAGGTAAAGATCTCTAGGAGTTGCGAGATCGGCTCTAGAGCCACCGTTAAAGTAAACTGAGCTTCGCCCTGCAGACACGCGAAGGACAGTGGACAGTAAAGTATAAATACCTGCGAGGTTCCTTGGACTTTTCTCTTCAGCCCCAACATAGGAACTGCAGCTGGATGGTACGTAGCGAACCATTTTCCAGATCTCGAAGATATCCAAGGCCTATGATTTCATGGCCAGCAGAGCTTCAATGTTTTTGTATGTCTCACTCGAATTGTACTCTAACTTCCCGGATGAGTATTGCTTGGGCGTGAGAATTGTCTAATGGGTACGACAGCAGAGACATGGAATGGCGGTAGTAGGATTGAGTGACAGCAAAGAGTCGGACTAACAATAGACCACGAGTCCCGCCTACTAGACTTCTTTAGAGGGAGAGGAGGAGACTTTGTCCCCTCCAAGTTACCGTGAAATTCATTTAAGACGGACAGAGCCTTTCTTTGTCCGGACGAGAGTGGCACGCGTTTTGCAATCATTGCGCTGCGCGTGCATTTCGAGATTGAATAATAGAAACCAGGACCTGCAGAGACTATTTATACCTGAGCTCCGGGGTAGATGGCCGGTTGTGGACAGGTATGACAGCAAAATGTGAAATTCCATATGAGGCACTGGCAGCTGCCGAGATCGGCTCTAGGACGCTAACTTAAGCTTCTCCCTATACAGCGCTGAAAACTCGAAAGAATCTCTAGTATAAATACCAGCCCACTTCCCTGAGACTCTTTCTCTTCATCCTTCACAACTCCCCTACTCATCCGCGAGGGCGCTCTGAGATAGCCATGGCCTATATTTCCATGACTAAAAGAGCTTCAACGCTTCCATCATGTCCACTTAAGATAATTGTACTCGTTCCTGATCCTGAAAGCCAAGCCCTTGGATTCAACAACCAGTTTCTTAGCCATCGACAGCACCTGACACGTAATGACGACAGTAAAATGCTTTGAGAGCAAGCAGCTTATATGGGCGGATGTTCAGATGACGTGCATGTTGGAATGTATAGTGACGAAGAGTGAGGTTCGGCAGCAGGCCAGGAATTTCACTTGTGACTTGGACCTCGCTGGGGGAAGTACGAGAGGCCCCTTCTACTTCCAAGAAACGGCGACCGTCAGAGCCTGGCTCATTCAAGCGAACCTGGTGATTGGTTGATCGAAAGATAGGCGGGTTGAAGAATAGAGAACAAGGACAGGAAGGACTTTTTATACCTGGACTTCCAAGTGCTTTGCTAAGTCACATCGAAATGTGAAGTTAGGAGGTGAGAGCCCCTCAGGCCATTTACTAGGATGCTCTTGTCAGCCAGAGGCGCAGAACTTGAAAGCTAGAAGTATAAATACCACCCCGGTTCTTTGGTATAATTTCTCAATCTTCTCTTCAGCTTCTTGCCAAATACGGCTCCAAAAGCATCCAGGACGTGACTCTCCAAGTGGCCACGTAAAGTCGAATGGATTTTCAAGACCGACATGAAATCGTGGTACTCTCTCATTCAAGTCGATTCAAGTTGTCAGACCTGGGACGCCAGCTTTCACAGTTGTCAACAACAACCTCCATGCGCGACAGTAGCAAAATGTTTCGAGAGCAAACAGCTCACAAACCGGGGGTGTTGGGAATGGTATTCCTTTCATGCCACTTTCACTATGAAGTCTGCATTCAAGACACACAGATCGTTCCTTGAATCAAACGAGATTCGCAATCCAGAGTCATGCGGTGCCGCACGAAGGGACATGGATATTGTTCGGACGCAAGAAGCAATCGAGCTCCTCTATCGTCATCGAGATCACATCCATTTTCACGCGGACTGGACTTAGAGAATAATGGAAGGACCTGAGGAGACTATTTATATCTGGACTTTCAGCTGCGATGGCAAAGCGGATGGAATAAGGTAGGAATGTGAAGCTAGGATCCACCCGCAGCTTAGGCTCGAGGGACTGTGAAGTATAAATAAGGCACCAACCTGCTTCTTGACCTTTTCTCTTCAGCCCCACATCGCAGAATTGCCGAGCTCAGTTTGAATCTCACAAACCTGGGAGGTAGTATTCAGGGCCATGCATCAACGTCAAGACAACTTCAGTGTTTCTGTAATACCCTACCCACTCGATATAGTTGCATTCCTCAGAACCGGAAAAGCCAAGGCGTTCAGCTCCAAATGTCAAAATTTCCCCTTCGTCGACAGCAACCTACCCGCGCCGACATCAGCTAAATAGTTCAACAGCAGCAGCTCACAGGCGGGAGATCTTGTGCCGATGTTTATGCTATCGACCCAGCACAGCATTGGTCCAAAACTTCCACTTCAGACTCTAAATCTGCGACTCTTCTGGATAGCCCACAGCCTCAAACGTGGGTACTTCGTCAACACCTCGTCAAGGTAATGCTTCATGAACTCTCAGCTTGGCTGTATTGAACGGCTTGATGAGTCGTTTTATAGCACAATAAATAGGGGCAACAGGTCCCATAACATGCTGTGATTCACCGTGAGCAAGTGAGAAAGTCGCAAAGAAGTTTGATTGGCCTATGAAGGACATCGATGGGAATGTACATTGTACGCAGCTTCGAGCTTCAGGCTAAGTTTGCGATCTATAAAAGACATGCGGTTTCCACCCTTTTTTTCTCCAGAAAAGAACATGGTCCCTACTCTTTTCTCAGGATGATTGGTCTGATGCAAATCGCAAAGATCTGAAGAAAGATAGGGACGAATATCCCCGACCTAGGGTAGCTGCGACGTGTAGAACTTCATGTTCACACACTTGAGTAACTTTCAGTGGTGTGGCAGACAGCAGGGAAAGCGAATGACGGTGAGTAGTGCGTGATGGTAGCTACGTTGAGTCGAAGGTGTAAGAGCTTTCCAAGTGCGGATTCGAAGAAGTGTTCGACTTGAGTAGAGGGGGCTTTGAGGTGAAGGAGCTAAGTTCAAGAATCGCTTCGTCATGGTATTGGTGCACGACCACCAACGCTGTTGCAATACCACTTAAGGCGTCGAACGTTTTGCTGTTCATTCTGAGGGATTAGGGAAGAAGAAATAGAGGTGTCCGGCATTAAATAGCCAAATCCGTAGTTGCCAATCTTCAACATCCTGGCAGCGAAGCCCAGAGTCTTGGTCACGCGATCGAGAGATAGTGTACCTCGTGCTGGAATTTCTTCTGCGTGACTTCGTCCAGGTGATTGAGAGATCTTCAAATAGTTGCGAGGAATCCAGGCGAGCGGGAAATATCCAAGTAATTGAGACTAATCTTTGCAATTGAGAGAACCCCAAATAACCGTGGAAAACTCAAGTAGTTAGGAATTGTTAAGAGCTTAGTGTGCTCGGAATTTACTGGGTGACGAAATATCCTGTAGGCAGAGGAAATTCCACCACGAGTGCACCTTATCTGCCCAGGTGGTTAGTACAGTCAGGGGTTGCCAATCCTCTGTGACGCCGGGAGCCAGATTCAGTCTGTTATTAAAGTTGGGTCGTCAGCTACGCTGCTATTGAGCTTTTTCCGACCGCATCATGATCGGCCCTTGTCGTTTCAAACTCCTTGACTGACTCCCTGTCATTAGCAGTACATTCTGAACTTCGGAACTCAGACATAGTCCTACCTCCAAACGCCCTGCTTCTTCTCGTAAAAATGGATATATAATATCTCGACACCACAATGTAGTCAAACCCTGCCACATGCTCCCCAATATATTCCAAAAACAACCTCCTTACCCATCAACCCCGCATTCAACTCCCACCATCACCTCCTCCCCTCACCACTCATCTCACTCCTCCCCCTCTCCGCCCCCAACTCACTAATAGCACTAGCCGGCAATTCCTGCACCTCCGGCACTTCGGGCTCATATCTCACTCCGTCCGCACCAGCAACACTCATACTACTTTTCCCCGGCACCGCAGCACCAGCATAATACTCAAAACCCACAGCCCTCCCCTCATCATTCTGCAGCTGTCCAGCAGCACCAACGTTCCCAAGTTCCTTTTCGCTCGACGTACTGCCTGCGGTGAACGCACCGTATCTATTCCCTTTGTTTCGTCGCAAGCAATACCACGCTAAAGCACCGAGAAGTGCCAGCGCAGCGACGCCGCCTACTACGCCGCCTACTATGGCTCCTGTGCTGCTGCTGCTGCTGTTGCTGGATGGATCCGAAGACGGGGAGGCAGATGCGGATGCCGATGCGGTGCTAGTAGTAATCAAAGAAGCCTCGAAGCTAGTCGCCGTAGCAGAACTAGAAATCGTCGAACTCGAGCTTGTAGAGGTGTAGTTTGCAGGCACGACAGCTATCGATGTGGCAAGAGGGAGATTGAATATGGCCGACGAGTTGCTACAACAAGCATTCCATTCGTCCTGTCCCGGATCACAGCAATAAGATGTCGTTTCTGTGATTTCGCCGAAGCAGGGCCTTATTCCCGTAGAACTCGTGTCGACATCTATCCAAATTCCAAAATGGTTAGTATCAGAATAATGTATTTCAGCCTGTCAGAAGAATCATAGAAGCTGGGGAACTCATACAAGCATTGCATTGATCGAGGCATTCGGGAGCGCTCCACGACTGGTCCGTACAGCCAACACGCAGATAGTCGGTTTCCTCATTAGCGGTGTTTTTGCACACGCCGTTCGAATAGCAGGTCATGCCGATGTTGCAGCATGTGCTGTCGGTGGTGGAGACATCGGTTGAGTTGTCGCAGCGGTAGACTCCATCTTTAGTGGCTTGGGTGCCGTCGCGATAGAAACATGTGCTTCCTGTGGCTATCGTCGAGGCTGCGAAGTAGAAGATAAATGCTAGAGCGGTTGTTTTGAGGGACTTCATCTTTTTGATGCTGGCAGCGGGAGGATCGGAGCTTTTGATGTGACGGAGAGAAAGTTGCGAAGGCACAGCAATGAGATGGGACGGAGGATGTTGAAGAAGAGTGATCCTCGGTGAGAAAAAGCAAAGAAGGAAAAAAGTGGACAAGATGGAATGATGTTCAGCTGGTGCTAGGCAGGGTAAATCAAGACGAGAACGGCTCTTCCCGCTCTGCCACTCCACACAGCGATGAAACTAGACGGAAGGATCACAACCAGGCACCACTGGTTGCGATTGTCCTTCTGTAAATAGAACAAGGCGAGGCATCCCGAATTCCCACCAGTAAAGTAGCCAGAAGGGATTCAGGATTGGATCCCATTGTCCCACGGTACAACCGATGTTCCCGCTTTTCCGCCCCGAGACATGGGGTGTTGTTATTGTTTGGGGGCGGTAAAGGTGGACATTGGGGCTGAAAAAGCGGAAGTTGATCCATGGCCTGCCTATTCCCGAGGTAGTAGGACGCCTTCAATGCAAGAACAGGCCCTGATTCCAGAAACTTCAGAGTGGGCATATCGAATCGATGTGGTAGCCCGGCAGAGAAGCTTCGTAGCAGGATGTATATAGATGGTCGCGAGCGAGCGATAGATTGTGTTCGATGTCCGGGGATCGAGTTTGGAGGTCGTCGGATGGTACTCGTAGATCTTTCCGCCGCCCCGCTTTTCCGCCCCCATGCGAGCCTCATGGGAGCCTCGAGGGAGCCTAATTCAACGGTCTCCTACGGTCACTGCCATCGTCTCAGTATCAAGATGTTCTGTTCACGATACACAGGGGCCGAGAAACATCAAATGGTTGTGTACGAGTTGTGATTCGAAAAAGGAGGCAAAATGCAACGAATAGAAGCAACTCTATACAGAAACACTTGCTTTGCTGACAGGAGACGGATTTTCGCTCCAAATGCTAATGCCCACCAGGAAAGTCCACAGCGTTCCCTCACCAACGCCCAGAAATGCATTTCAGTTGTGTTTCGCTAGCTGCACTTATGGAACGACGAAACCTGCTGCAAAACGCCAAATCGCTCCCATTTCCATCAAACCTCACTTCTTCATGCCGCGCGCGCAGGCCCTTGCCTCTTCGGCGCCAGTCTCCTAAGATTCAGGACCATCGATCTGGTATCGTATGTGCCTTCCTTGGGATCATACCACGCCGTAACATCAATCGTAACGATCGCTTTCGGAAGTTCGCATTCGATCAGTCCCCAGACGAGAACGCTTCCTCGCGTGGGCTGGACAACGCTATTTCTCCAGTTCTTCTGCAAGGACTTTTTGGCCTCGACGAGGGGCGCTATCATGTTCTTCTCCAAGCCCCGCATCAACTCCCTGGCCTTTCCCACAGCCGAGCCATCTGCGGGATCTTCGGCTTTGCCGCTGCCGTCGTCAGATGGCAGGGCGTTCCTGTTGCTAAGACCGTCTGGGACAGTCTGTGCTGGTGTTTGGTTCTGCTTTTGATCGCCGGTTGCAGGGAGAGATTTGTCGAGGGATCCTCTGCTAGGGCCGCCGGGTTTGGGCGCGGAGAGTTGGCCGACATTCTTCATGCGCTCGGCCATGAGCGAGTCGAATGTCGCGGGCTTGTTGGTCTGGATACCAAATGCCTCGAGCATGTTTCGCACATCCTGGACTATCAGGGTTTTGAAAAAGGCGTATAAGGATATACCGTACGCTGTAGGCCATAGGGCTTTTTTGATACGGTGGACGGCGTCCGGGTCGACGTGCTTGGATGTCCAGGCGATATCCTCGTCGGTCCATTCGATCCTGTATCGCCACTTCGTCAGTCGCTGGTCATACATCAAAAAGTCGGGAGAACTAACCCTGATCTCATAAACTCGGGCGGTGGTCTAGAAGGATAGTCGATTGTCAACCACTGCCGTACCGACTTGACTCCAGCTGTGTTTCCATATCTCGCCAAAACCGGGGCCTGCTTCACTACATTGCACACAAAGAGTGCTAGATCATCTCTGCACCGCTGCTGTCTACCTTTGTCTTTGCTGAACTTGAGGAATTCCTGCCATTCCGGATCCGAGCCCTTGTAAGGCGGCGGGTTCACCTGCCTCGTAGTGCCCGGAAACGGTATGAACAGTGTACCGTCATCCTCTCCTTCCTCATACCCAGGAGGCACAGGGAGTGAATCCGCTTCAACGATCTTTTGCAACTGTCGGTCGACAGCTTGTTCCCATATTTCATAGCCAAAGTATATGGTGGCGCCGTAGAGAAAGAAACGCCTATACTTGGATCAGCGCAAGTCATGGTGGAGCAGAGCTGCAATGCTTACTTTATTGTTCTGTGCTTGCGGAGGCGCACCCGGCGGATAATTGGTGTCTCGTTCGGTGGCGCGTGTTGCAAGGCGCTATTCAGACGGATGGGGACCCGGCTTGAGGTGAGCACCCCAAGACGGGCCCTCAGGGATCGAAAGAACATGAGACTCCGTGGTTTCGGCCGGCCACGAGGCTGGTCAGCCTGGGGGCGTGAGGATATCGGAGTTGCGCCAGTAGGTATTGGAGATGTTGAAGGCGGCTCAGCGGATATGTTGGCAGGTGCAGGTGCTGCCCATTGGCGGACTAAAAGATGGGCGCTTGGCCAACAATAAAGCGACGTCGGAGGAGTGTTGAGGCTCGTCGTCCGTCTGACAATAAAGTTGTCGCGAGAGCGGAGCGATGGGCTCAGGTTCGACGCCACCAAATATAAGGTGAGGGCCCGTGCGTCTCTTGGCGATCGGCCGGGTCACTGAACCACAGAAGCTCATGCCGGAGCTTTTCGACTGGAGACGTCACGAATGTAGGATCTCCACCGCCCACCTCGCATCCTCATCGTCAACATGCGTCTCACAAACAGCCTGCTCTTGCAGGCGCTCGTCGGCGCAGCGTGTGTTGCTGCTACGCCTGCCCAAGTTTACCTATTGCCGAGCGACAACGAAGCATCCCCCGCCCAGAGTGTATCCGGAGACGAGTTCGACCTGATCCTCGCCCAGCGTATGGGCACTTCGCAATCCTTCGACTTGGCCGATGCAAGCGAAAATGTCCTGAAGCATATCAACCAGTTTGGCCGTCCATCACAAGAGTTATTCGTTGCTAGCGAGGAGGAGCCGCAACACGTTGCCATTGTGCTGGAGACCAAGGACCTTGTCAAAGAGCTGGCTCATGCGATGGACTACCCAGAACCCAACCTTATCGCGGACCATCTTACAAGCCTGGATACTTACTACAAGGCCGCCAAGGACAGCGGTGCTGTAGAAGAGAGGCGTTCTGCCGAGCTCAAGAAATATGTTATGGAAATCGAGTCCAACGGCTACTCAAGCTCGAAGATCGCCCCTATCTTCCACCTTGACACTGTCGAGGTCAGTCCTCCTTTCTTTCGCGCTTGATTGTCCGCAAATGCTGACCCACGACAGCCATGGACCAAAGACCTCTTGACCACCATCAGCAAGCTCGCGCGGAACAACCGTCTACAAGCAACCATCATAACCATCTCCCCATCAAAGTCCGCAAAGACCCACCTGCGCAGAAATATCGAAGAGCCCATGACCGACGCCTTCGTCGCCCCCTCTCCCTTCCTAACCACCACCACCTCCAAGAAACCCGCCTACGCCCCAATCCACGGCATCGTCGCCTCCTGCTTCGCCTCCCTCGACTCCTGCCAATCCAGCACCAACAACTGTTCCGGCCACGGCGCTTGCTTCAAGAAATCCGGCTCCTCCAGCTCCGACAGCGCCGATGATTCCTGCTACACGTGCGGCTGCGTGCCCACAATCCACGAATTCCAAAAGGGTGGCGAGACGCGAATCAAGACGACCTACTGGGCTGGCGGTGCTTGCTCGAAGAAGGACGTTAGCGCGCAGTTCTGGCTGCTGGCGGGATTCTCGGTGTTTTTGGTTGGATTGGCGAGCTGGGGCGTGGGTATGCTGTTTGCTATCGGTGAGGAGAAGTTGCCTGGTGTTATTGGGGCTGGTGTGTCGAATGCTCGTGCGAAATAAGCGATTGTGAAAAGGGGAGGCAGAGTGGAACTCTTTACATAAGGTAGGTAGAATTGGTTTTGTATGAGTTTTGTGGAAATCATTGGTTGGCGTTCTTTTGTGACATGTGTATTTCTAACGTCAGGAGTCAGTAGCCAAGTAATCCAGACCTTATAGGGAAAATCTTGACTTTGGGACTAACAGCTTAGCCGAGGCCTCAGACACAAAAATCAAAAGAGAAAAAAAAAGACAACAATATGTTGGGGGGTTGAACTTATTACCTTCCGATTCCAAAAAAAAAAAGCCCACGATTGCACGCCATGCCCTAACTTGGTCTACGGAAGTGGTATACCCGGACAAAGTCTAAGTTCCCGATTGGACGTACCCATTAGAGCCATGGAAGCAGTTGTGAGCCGATGATTCTGTTTTTACTAATTGGCCATATATGTGAAGATACAAATGCGACTTGCACCTCAGACCTTGCAACCTATATCCCCTTTGATCCTCTTCACCATTCCTCTCTGCCAGCGGCCTGGGAATCTAATAGCCGCCCACTCGCGGTGCCATTCGGCAGAGGGTCGAATGAGAGATGACTATCTTCTCCACGGCATGCCTTATACTGGCAAGAGATAAGCTTTTATCCAGAGTCGTAGTGGTGCAGTTGGTCGGGGCATCTCTTATGCCCTAGGGACCCTCCCATGTATACGCTTAATAGAGGGAAAAAAGTGCTTCCGCAAAAAACAGCGAGGCAGCCGGGAGATGAAGCAAAAATGAACAATATCAACCAAAAAAAAAGAGACAAAAGAATCTGCCCCCTCAAATGAGGGAGAGGAGAAACCAGGAGAAACCTCGCAAAGTTTGCTTTTGTGCCAATTTTGGTAGGAACCACAGGGACAGAAGCCCAACCACCTGGATCTGACGAACCACAGAGCAGGGACTCTAGCCACCGGTAATCGAAAAGGGACCTCTTGCTGCCGAGACAGGAGTGATACCATTGGGCCATTCCCGGGATGCCAGCTCAGTTGCAAGTTGAATCTATGGCTGCCACCCAAAAACTAACAAGCCCTTTTATACTCAGCCTCCCACTCCAATCATGGTTCCTCACAGATCTTTGCACCTAAATTTTACAATGAGCCCAGCAGAGGATGTCTTCGATCAAAGTATCTTCTCCTATCTATCTCATTCGCCACAAGGACCCCTACTCTACCCCACATCTTCCATCTTCCCCCTCCCCACCGGCGTCCCAAAGCTCTCCAACCCCCTATTCGCCACAAACGGCTCCACCATAGGCGGCGCCGTATTCATCATGGCCGGATCCCCTGTGGGGACATTCGAATCAACCCCACTCAACGCCGCAAATCTCTCACCGGCCTCTTTCACCAACCTCTGCACCTCCTCCTGCCTCTCCCCAATCTCCCTCTTCTCATTCTCTAACCCCTCCATCACTTGTTTACTCTGTTCCAATTGCCTTTCCATCCCCCTCACCGTATCCATAAACCCCTTCAATGTATCGCCAAAATTTGGCAACGGCGTGATTTTCGACGGAACTTGGGGTTCCCCTGATGAGTCCCCTCTATCCCCACCGCCAATACTTTTCTTCAAACCATCCATACCAGCCCTCGTCTGCGCAGCTTCATAAGCAGCGATGCGTTCAGCTTCGCTATCATCCTCTTCTTCATCCGAAGGACCTTCAGCATCATGAATCAGACTCGCCATTTCAGCACGCTGTTTCCTCCGTGCTTCCTTCTCGGCTTTTTTCCCAAGCGCGATACGTCCATCGTCGACGAACTCATCAAAGCCTTCACCCAAATCCTCATCCTCTCTCACCAACCTTGTTTCTTTCTCTTTCTTTCTCGGCAGCAGACTCACATAACTCTGCCTTCCATAGTTTTCATCCCCACTGTTTCCAGCATCGAGAGAAATAAAATCTTTCTCCCTTGCCAGCCTAGCACGACGTTCTTTCTTCTCGCGGATTTCTGCTTCGGTGGGGATGTGTGCATCGCTGGGGTTGATGAGAGCTGTAGAGCCGAATTTGGACGCGACGTCGTCGACGATGGTGGCGCCTTCGAGCTCGGATGCGTCGAGGATTTGCTCATCTTCGGCGACTGAGGCGCTGATGGATTGGATCGGTGTGCTGGGTGTGGAGTTGCGCAGCTCGGCGAGGTAGTCTTTGCTGTATGTAGGGCGCTCGTCGTCGTCGTCGTAGGGAGCTGGCATGGGGAGGCGTCCAGGCAAGCTCTTTCGGACGGCGTTGGATTCGATGACGCGGCGGCCAAGGGTAGGTTTCTTTGGGGTGAAGACTTCGCTGTCTTCGAGAGCCGCGGCATCGTCGCCGGATATTATCTCACCGGGGCCGAAGGAGAGGCGAGAGGAGAATCGGGATTTCTTTTTGGTCGAGGTTGAGCGGCTTATTGAGGGCTTGACCACAGGAATTGGCAGCTCCTCGGTATCAAGGCCGGGTGCATCTTTCATGACAATGTCTCCGCTCCCTTCGGCTTCGTTCTTTGGCAGGTCTAAGGAGGCGTCGTCGTTGAATACTATGCTTTTTCGAAGAGAGGATTTCTTGAACGACTTGCGCCCGCCTTTTACGGATGATGGGCTATTTGATACACCTGTGATACACCTGTCAGTTCGTAGTCTCCAATCAGCCAAGCTCTGAGATTGCAATGTATGAAACGTACTCGTAGAGGTATCCTGTCTCGCTTCTCCCCCATTGCTGTCTTTGACATCATCGTCTTCATCAGCCTGAATAATGCGCGGCTTACGCTTTGATCCGAATGCCGACTTCATTTTCCCCGCGTGACTTCTTCGTCCCAAATCTTGGTTTCCAACGAATCAGTGAAAGCGAATCTCGTAACGTGTCGTGGAGCAAAAGTTGGCTCTTGTTGTTGCTGAAGCTGTAGTCGCGAAACGAAAGCTCAGCCGCGTCGCCGCCAAATACTCACCAGTAGCTTATCTTATCACCACGTGCTGCCAAGATCACTGCTCAGGCTGTCGCAAAACATCACGACCTCAGAAGCCGCGCCAGACCAGCCTCTCCGCAACCTCATCTCACCATTTCCACTCCGTCAAGATGCCTCAAGCTCAGCCTGAGCTGAAGAAGGTACGAGCTATTCCCGCGAACCTGTTCCACAATTCCACGAATCGAAATCGTTGAGACTCTTCGAACCATGAACGATGAATGCCGCGACCGACTTGCACGCGTGCGCCGAGCTACGATCTGGCTTCTAGATGCGGATGATTCTGGAGGAATGAGGGATGTATGCTAATTTGGTGTATAGTACCTTGATAAGCGGCTCTTCGTGCAACTGAATGGTAGCCGGAAGGTCATTGGTGTTCTGCGCGGATACGATGTATGTTACAACTTCCCCAAGCAGGCAGATGCGATTTGCTAACATTCGATGGTTTACAGGTCTTCCTGAACATTGTGCTGGACGACGCGGTGGAGGAGAAGGACGGCGGTGAGAAGGTCAGATTGGGCATGGTGGTATGAATCGCGCTTCCCTGTCGATGTTCGATGTTCTGTTCCAGAGAGGAATAATGGCTGACTGTATCACAGGTCATTCGAGGAAACTCAGTCGTCATGCTCGAAGCCCTTGAGAGGATAGGTGGCGATGATCGAAGAGGTTAAGCAGAAGGAGAGATGCCATCTGCATAATGGCAATACACAAGATTACTTCCACACAAGAAGCTTTCCACGGGTCGAGGGATACGGGTGTTGCAGAGGGAAAAGTCATGTCAGGAAACAAAGGCGTCCGCGAGATATCCCCGGTCTACACATACGACCAGGTTTGAGAAGCAAAATTCAAGAAAAGCTCCAAACCATCCTTTGTATCTCCGATGTCAAGGAGTCAAGAGCGAGGTACACGGCGGAGGACGCAAATCCAGCCATGAACACGAACCCCCAAACCCCTATTTAAACTGCTCCCAATATTCCTCCACAAACCCATCCACAAGCGCCCCCTCAAACTCCCTCACCCACCCCTTAATCCCCCCCTTCAGCACCAACACCTGCACCCCAGTCCGTCTTCCAAACCTCACCACATCATCAATATAATCCTGCATCCACCCGGCACACCTTGGACCCCTCCCCTGCGAGCTCCCACAATAGAAAATCATCTTCTCAATCTTCGCTCGATCGACAAGGTCGAAGAGTGTTTTGCGCGACTGATAGAATGACTGTGCTGGACTGTTGAGGGAGGTGCGGATTGTTCCGCCCTGGTGGTGTGGTGTTAGCCGGGGAGCAAATCTTCGACCTCAAAAGACGCATCACCACCATCATCTCTCAAGCACTCATTATTAGATTGAGAAGAAGTAAAGGTAACTATGCGGTAAGTTTGACATGGCAAGTACGTACCTCCCAGTCATTCCGCCTCACATCCACAAGCAGAAATTTCCGCGGCACTGCCTCTTTATCCATGTCGTCGAATAGCGTCATCAACTCATCGGCGCTGATATCTGCTACTTGGGCTCGTGGCGCTGGGAATGCTGCCCACCAAGGATCGGGTGTTTTTGCCGTGTCGGCATTGGGTGCTGGCTTTTGTTCTTCTGTCATTTTTGGGAGTTTTCGCGGTTGTGTGTTGTGGTGTTGAATGAGAAAGAAGATGGCGATTTTGGCTTGTGATTCTCGTCGAGTGCGAGAAGACATGGTCACGTGATCTTGGAGTTAGTCAAAGTTGGGTAAATGGTGAGAGGGAGGTGATACACGGTACGAAGGTTTTCCTCCTGCTGCTCGATGTTTCTTTTGCTGTTACTTGGGGTGGTTGCTGTCGATCGCGAGTCTTGGGGATGTTTATGGGGCAAGGTGGGCGAGGGGCTAGGTCAGCTTGCCTATAAAAAGGGGCTGCTGACTCTGACCGTTAAGTTCAAGACGTTCCATGTGGGTGACAAAGACAAACCGACGATGCAAGGCTATTCGTTCCAGCTTTTCTACAAGTTGCCCTCCTTGCCCTTTTCCTTTCTACACGCAATCATCGAAAGCCCCTTTGAAGCATTTCCACTGCTTGTTAGTTTCTGTGGATGGTCTCAGCTCCTGTCATCTCTGTTTGTCTGCTGTCGTCCCGCTCGATCTCATTCTGTTGTCGTGCGAGATAGTATGAACACACCTAGCTCCTACGCGGCTTTTCCCCTGGTGAGTTTCATATCATTACAAGAATATGAGGCCACTTGCATTATAGCTCTGACAAGCGACGCGCAGATCAGTAGTAGTCGTATGGCTGCATATTTTGAGTGCTTTTCCCTCCTGTTCCTGCGCCCCTTTTTATACCCCAGAAGACCTGCGAACCTGCTCATCTGAGCCCGCTGACTAATCAATTCATGGTCCACCCTGAGAATCTCGACGCTGATTCGCTCCACCCGGGCCAATGCTGTGAATCACACTTCCTGGGACTCTCCTTCACTACTTACACTGGACTGATGAACTTTGAGGCTGTGCATAATAGCTATATAAGCTCGCTACCGTTCCACGACTCTTGTCTTCAAAGTTGTTGATACGAGGGTGCGTCTCTATGTGTCCCATCTCCTGGACGCCCTAACACGAAAATACGCCTTCCGAATGGCATTGTGGATTGCGAACTCGTCTGGAAGCTTGGAGCAAACGAGTACAGCACGACTTTGAGATCCAGCCTCCGAAGCAAAGCTAATGTCGACCTGGCTCTTCCCCGTTCTTTCTACTCCTTACCGCCATTAGCGATTCTAGTGTCGAAGCAAACAGCAGGATAACGGCCAGCCTGGAATCTACACTCTGGTGACATATTCGACTTTCGCAAATCTCTTCGATACAGACGTGTGGTTTGCTGGGATCTCCTCAAGGACATGAGATACCATCCGGGGGCTTTTATCTCTGGGACTTAGAAAGCGGTTACCATGCCACTATTTATAGGTCTGGAGGTCTAGAGAGGGTCGGGAATGAGCTGCACAGGACTATTAACTCTATCAGCTACGAATCACGTACTTGCCATATCTTCTGTCGAGCTCCTCATCGTTTCACTGAACTCGCGGCTCGGCTGCTGTCGAATGCAAGTTTGGTATCTCGAGAAACCGTCCCTCGACGGCAGGCCAGAGCCCGAAAATTGAGGACGTGAAACCTTGAGAACCTATAAATATGAGACGTTCTTCTGTGCCTTGATCTTAAACGGAGCGATTTCTAGCAAAAGCGGTCATTGCGGCTTGGAAAGCATGGATATTTCCTTGTGTCTTTTTCCTTCTGTAAAGCTGACTCTCTTGTCCTCTCACTCACCTAAGTCTCAAGGAATTGGAAGTAATCAGATGTCTATCTTGGGCTCTCACCTACCGTGGCCATTAGTTGCCGCCATACTTCAAAGGTGCTGTCACTGACTAGCGCAATATGACCTGATATGAGTCTCATACTCAGCTCCCTTATGTTGTGCTCCACGAGAGAAGTCTGTCCCGCAAGAGTCATAGCCTTGGTCTTCCCTCCTTGTGTACACAGATTCTCTCACTACCACCTCGGACTTGACGTTTGACTAGAAGTTCTAGAAGAGTTGCTGTCTCAACACGAAGTTCCAGCCCCTTTTATAGTCTGAAGGCTGATGGTCAAGCTTGGTTGGTTCCCCTGAAAGATGAGTCTGCCGTTCTCCCACTTCAATGCTTCCTGTTGATAGTCAAAGTCCCCACCGTCTTCAAATCAGCAGCACTGCGCACGTGAGATGCTACTAGCAGAGCCCTGGCCTGGGTTTTCTACTATATAAGCAGCTAGATTCTCCTCTCCCTTGCTCTTCATGAAAACATAGTTCTCCTAAATCCCCAGATCGTTTGCGTAGGACTAAAGGTGATGTTAGATATCAATCAAGCGAAGCGCTGCGGGTCACCGAGATATGCGCATCCTCTGAACTGACATCAGGTTTGACAGGATACATGGCCGTATGCAGCCCCCTATGCAGCCGCCGATGAATGTCATAACCGTCGAGTTCTCGGACTACTGCCATGTACTCTCAAAGACCGGTGAGATAGCACTCAGCATGGCTAGCAAAGATATGGGACGCAGGATATCATCTAGTACCTTGCGTATTTTTCAATGGCTTACACCAGGAAAAGGTTTGGAATTTACATTGGCCGACTTGTCCACCATCCTGGTTGGGTGTGTTGGACGCCACCTTGCTCAGAAAATTGGGGGAGAGAAGAGCAGCTTATATACCTGGGAAAGACTATTCTCTGCGTCAGATCACGTGCGAATCGCAGTTGCTGACCAGCAAACTGGCAGGATGTCAAGTCCATGGATGTTGAGAAGTCAAGATGATATTTGCTGCCGAACCCCTCAGCTCCTGTCGCCTCGCTTAGTTCGCTATCTGCCTTCCAGACACCATCACGCTATGGTTGATATGTCACTTCCAAAATAACCCTCAAGCCCGGTCCAGTCCGCCACAAAAGCCGCAATGATTCTCGCCCAGTCCCGTACCGTCTTCCCATCGAGATTTCCAGCATTGTCGTCCATCGTGTGCCACACATCAGGGTATGGGGTTGGAAGCAGATGAAGAATCCGAACTCCGTGCTGCAAAAAGGGTGTATGGTCATCTTCCAACTGTCCCCCTGTCCAAGAGCCGCCGTCGTCAGCGTTGCGATGGCCGTCTGGAAAGAAGGGTTGCAGTTTTCCCTGCTGTGACTCCAGCAAGCCTGCCTCCCAGAGCTGTTGCTCAATTTGTGCAAGCTTCTGATAAGCCCAATGGGATTCCCGGAAGAAGGAAGAGATTGTCGGATTCGGAGCGCCAAGCAGATCGGGTAGGACGAAAAGACGTATCTGGTCTAGCTTTGACTTTGACTTTTCAGAACTTCCTTGACCAGTTTTTCTGTCGGTTTGCGACCATTCTCTCACCAGAGCTCGGCTGCCGTGAAGCTTGTCGGTGGCGCTCCATAATCCAAATGACTCCTCTCCATCTAGCAAGAGAATCTGGACCCCTTTCTCATAACTGGTATCCAAGCCGGCCGCCTGCATACTCTTCCATCGTTTCGTCAGCGCCGCATCGATGACTTGAGCGGTATGGAGCAAGACAGCACAAGGAACGGCAGAATCCACAGCGCCAATGAATCCATGACTTAGGTTTTGGTGATCAGAGTGCGCATCTGGCGGTGCCCCGTATTTCGAATCGTAGTGAGCAGCCAGCACCAGGTGACTCGGGCTCCAAGTCGAATCTTCAGTGGAGCTCTGAGGTCTCGGGGGATCTCTCGTAGCCACGATGTTGATTATCGGTACGTGCACGTCAGTGGTGGCACTCAATGTCGGTGGAGGAATGACTGCCTCAGACTTTTGGAGTTCTACATCCCAGTGTGGTAGGCTGGAGGCGAAAAAGGAGATGAAATGTGCGCGGACCGCTTCAGAACCGGGTGTCCCTGGAACCCGAGGTCGGAGGATGGGAGAGAGAATGGAACCAGCAAAGGGATCTAATCCGTCATCAACGGTAGACAAGCGCAGCAGTGTGTCATCCGAAAGATGGGTATACGCCGCGGTGAAATTGAAAACAAAGATTGAAGATAAAAAACATCGTATATTCTTGGTAAGCATTGGAAGTGAAAAAAGTCAGCTGTGATTTTGAAGCTTTTCTTGCTGTAGTGGAAGTACTTACTCCGTAGACCTGGACATGTAAGGTCAAATTTCTTGGAGTTCCTAAAGTTGCGTGAGTGCAGACACTGCAGGTGTTCACCACCATCCATGTATCGAAGTAGACCAAAGCTCCTGCATAGATATCTGCAACGAAGCCTTGCTGACATTGCATAATCCGGGCCGCTCTGCCCGTATGTTGGCCGAGTTTGGGAAAACCAACTTTTCATCATTATACGTCCGCTCTTATCATTTACAGGGGCTCAAACTAATAGAAATTAGTCACTCAGGATGCCGACCTTTTACGACGTTGAGAACTTGTGGAGTCTGCTCATTCAAGACTTCGTTTTTTGACATACCAGCTACCTGGCTACAATCCTTCCTGGAGTTGCGGCTGCGTTTGCATCCGCGCCGGCATCAAGCAGCATCTTCACCATCCGCGAGTAGTTTCCGACCACAGCACGATGCAATGCTGTCTGACCCCAGTGATCAACCATTTCCAAGTCGGTCCCATGCGCAGAGCAATGTTGAAGCAATATCTGCATGATAACCTCGCAGTTCTGCTGTGCTGCAACATGGAGTGCAGTCTCGCCGTTGAGGTTCTGAGCCGAAATGTTCGACCCGTAACTCAACAGCACCCGTACGATGGATTCATTTTGTTGTAGGACTGCTTCGTGTAATGGTGTATTCCCGTTTTGCGCCTTCGCCTCGGGTGCGGCGGGACTGCTATCTGCAGTTCCTACTCTCCTTACCGTAGGAGTGCTGAGATCCATTATATGGAGAGAGCCACTGGATTCGCCGACAAGATCAAAGTCGTTCTGATGATCACCAGAGAATAGGTCCCATTGATGCAGAGGATCTAGCTCTGTGAAATGCGTCGAGTACTCTGTCATCGGGAAAGCATCTACCTCGTCGTCGGTAACGCTAATTGACGAGATCCTATTGGGTAGAGATTGCATTTTGGTTGAGACTTTCTTGTGCGGCCTTTCCTACCCGGTCAGTTAATCGAAACAAAGCTAGTCAAGAGGTATATGTACTAACGTCGTGCTCGTTGAGCGGTGCGATTTTGCGCCCTTCTTCTCTCGAGGGGATCATCTACATTCTGCCAATTGTCACTGTAGACTGTAACAGATGCAGGACTCGGGTCCATGGGAAGCAACGTATGCAGTTCTGAGGATGAAGGAAAGCCGTGTTTCGTATTGAGCCAAATCGCCTACTAAAATTCATTCGTTGAGACAGCAGTTCTGAGTATATAATCATTCTACCCACGAAAAACGATGTGAGGTTTGTTTGCAAGATTGTAGGCGGTTGAACGGAGTCCTCTTATTACACCTCTCAGGTCATGGCTCCGACCACTCTAGTTAATTTGGAGTCTGATGTACGAAGTATGACTAACACCAGCACCAGGTTCAAGAGACTGAAGCCAGGTGGGTTCAGTCCAGCCACTCTGACATAAAGACACCGCCAAGACAAACGCAGCGCCTTCGCTGGAGGAGGTAGAGAAACCGATTACTATTTAGGGATCCAAGTCGCGATTCAAAGTCGAAAATGGTGGCGTCAAAGGGGGAATGCAGAAGAATCCAGATGGAGGGTGCGGAGTGCAGAAGGATCTAAATTGCAGCAGAATCTAGATTGCAGAAAAGTTCATTTGCAGAAAGATGCAGATCGCAGAAGAATTCATGGAAAGGAATATGCTGCATACCTACACGAATTAGCCTTCGGGAATGGTGCAATCGAGGGGCGGGCTCAGTGCGGCACAGTCGAGATATCGCGAATCGGGCAGGTCAGATCTCGATAACAGGGCAGGTATCTAATGCGATGTCCTCCTGGCTGCACCCCCATCCTGCAATTTCATCCTTTCGTGTGAGTGGCGGACTCGGCCTCCGAACTCAGTGGGGTTTATTTTGCAAGACTGATGCTATATCGTCTGAACTTTCTTCCCTAGTATCTCGAAATTCCTGCCGATATCATGAGCTCATTTTACCTATCATTGGAAATGCCTGCGAAGGGCCACATTTCTGGTTATCTTGGCCGATTATACAGCTACTTTTCCTTGACGAGAAGACAGAGCCCACCCTCACCTCCTGATACTGAGATGAGCGGAGACGAAGAGCACCACCTTCTTGGGACCGACGAAGATGATACTGGCGCCACCGATGACAGCCAGTCCGATCCTCGAGCGCAGTCCCTACCACACCGACAACTGATAAAGCCTATGAGCTCTAAACGGCTCATGTTTGTTGCATGTGCATTTAGCATCGTCGTTGTATGCGTCGGCTTTCTCATCGTCGGAGTCGTCTTCGGAACTGGTGCCGCCTCTGTTAGCAAATCTGATACGAATCAACGGTGTGGTCGCACCCCAACTGCTGCGTTTGCCTCCGGTTGCAAATTTGACGTTCTCTCATTCTCGTGGTTACCGCCGAAATGTTACGATGAGGGTCTGGCGTCCGAGTTCCTCGCCAAGGAAGACTGGGGCTGGTACAGCGCCCCCTTTCCCGAGAGAGAGGATGGCCTATTGCGCGAAGTTGTGCTGCAGGTTACAGCCGGGGATCTTTTCGTCAGCCACGACTATATGACGAGGCGCTGCGAGTTTCTATGGAGGAAGCTTCAGCGCTATGTTGCTGGCATAGGATCAGAAGCTGTGGATCGAGATCTAGTAGGGCAAACACTGCTCCAGTCCTGCACGGAATTGTCAAGGGCACCTCCAACAGATTGGTCAAATTCGAGCCTCGTCTTGCTTCTGGTAACTTATCCATTGTGTGGGTAGCCAGATCTAGAAATATACTGTTCACAATCTGAATACATTGTGTCTGATGCCAAACCGCAGTGTTTATGTAGAGGAGTAAGCGATCGAGTGCCAGATACATCTCAATTGTTAGTAATACCAGTTGGCTAATAGGCAGGGAATAACCAACTCATTCCGCGATGTTCTTAAATGGGGCGAGGGGTATCTCATTCCGTGTCACACTGCAATATCCCGCTCCTCGTATATTCCCACCAATCACACTCCACCTGCCTTATTTAGACACAATATCTGCACCAAGCACATGCAAGTGAGACAAGCCACACGCTGATATATACGTGTTTCCCCTCGCAATCCCGATGCTGGTTTTCCTGAACTCAGCTCTTAGCAGCATGGCGTGCAACGATGATAATACTTTTGGACCGATTCTCCCTTCACCGTCGCATCCCGGGTGCCGAGAAGCCGATTTCACAATTCGATTTGAAGATGCTTTTCTCACGCTCGCGCCGAATGCTATTATTCTCCCTTTCATTCTCTCCCACGGATGGGTTCTCTTCAAACGGGCAAAGGTGGTACGCTGGCCAAGCAATCGAACAGTGAAAGGAGTAAGCTATCGTATCTTTGTTAGCCTAAGAATGCCAGCCTAAGAATGCCAGCCTAATACTCCCAGCTTCTATTCGTCATGCTCTCTGCCTTAGTACTGGCTGAATTAAGTCTCTGTGCTTCTGGCAGCGACTCCGTGAATTCCGACTTGACAGTTCCAGCATATTCGGTATTCTTCGTTGCTATCATCAGCCTCGCGTTACTCTCGTGTCTAGAGCATTCGCGCTCAATCCGGCCATCGTCCATTATACAGGTGTACCTCTTCTTTACAGGGATCTTTGATATTGTTCAGGTTCGGACAGCATGGCTGCTTCAAGACGAAACGGCTGTTGCTTCATTACGAAGCGCTGTGTTGTGTGTTAAGCTGATCATCCTAACTTTGGAGACATTTCCCAAGGACAAGCATATCTCTCGGCCCAAAAGTGAGCTTTTGTCTCCCGAAGATAAAGCGGGATTCTTTTCCAGAAGTCTTCTGTTATGGTTGAACCCCCTTTTCCGTCGCAGCTATCATGAAAAATTGTCTGGGGAGGCGTTGTTCCCTGTTGGTGAGGATCTTGCTGCCTCGAAAGTCTCGGAAGCCCTATTTAGCACTTGGGAGAAGACCAAATTAACACACAAACGCAGGCTTGCGTTGGCGCTATTCAAGGCTTTCAGCGAGCAGCTATTTGTGATCCAACTACCGCGCTTAGCTTTGGTAGGCTTCTCAATCGCACAGCCGTTTCTGGTCAACGCAACCCTTTCATATATGACCAACTCTGCGGTCCGTCCTCCACAAGTTGGTTACGGATTGATCGGGGCATTTGCGGTGACTTACACTGGTGTCGCTGTAAGTTCTCCGGGTTTTTACTTTTCAAGATAAGTGCGTAGTCTGATCAATTTAGATCTCAACAGTATGGTATCAACACTTGATCTTCCGCTTGATGGCTATGATCCGGGGCTCGTTAATCACGTTCATTTTTCAACACAGCCTAAAGCTGCCATCCACAGAAAGTGGTGACGCCTCTGGTCCTGTCAGTCTTATCAATTCGGATGTCGAAAGAGTTACACAGACTTTGCAGTGGGTTTTGAACATTTTCCCGAACATTGTGCAAGTTGCGCTCGGCCTCTGGATCTTGAGCACATATATGGACGCCGTCTGTGTTGCTCCCCTGATCATTGCTATCAGTAAGTTGAAACACGGAATGCATAATCGAAGGCCTGGAGGCTGACCTTTCATCTAGTATGTGGTATTGCATCTGGGCAGATTGGACAACGTATACCTCCGCGACAGCGAGCATGGTTGCAGGCTATCCAGAAACGGGTAAAAGTGACTAGCAACCTGATTAGCCACATGAAAAACGTCAAAATGACCGGCTTGAAAGACAAAGTCGCGAGCCAAATCCGTGACCTTCGGGCCGAGGAAATGGAGAAGCAAAAGGCATTTCGTCGTCTACAAGTTTGTGGCATCACTTTAGGTTATTAAGACCTTTTCAGGACTTCAGAACTGTGCTAAAACAGGGTTAGGTAATATTCCGGCAATGTTGACTCCAGCTGTCACTTTCACGGCATACGCGATCGCCCAACTGGTGAGCAACGACGGCCAGGTGCAGACAGTTGCAGCCTTCACTTCGCTTTCTCTCCTCTCAATTCTCATTAATCCGGTTTCTGAGCTAGTGACGGCTGCAACAAACTTGACCTCCGCTTTGGGCTGCCTTGATCGTATCCAAGACTTCTTGCACAAGGATTGCCAGTGTGACAGCCGCACTATTCGGACGGCTGCTATGAGTGTAAGCAGTAAGCACCCAGAGTCTGAGATCACAGGTCTGGAACTATGATCACTCGATGAAAAATCATGGAGTCCCCCCCGATCCGATGCGAGCCGCTTCCCTCTTGTACGAATCTCGAATGCAACATTTGGCACAGATTCTGATAATCCAATACTTCGAGACATCAATCTTAAAGTAGCCTCATCCACACTCACCATCGTCACCGGCCCAATAGGATGTGGAAAGTCCACGCTCCTGCGATCATTGATCGGCGAGACGATATTGATATCCGGGACAGTCGAATGTACCTCACCCAAACAAATCGCCTACTGTCACTCAAACCCGTGGATCTTGAACATCAGTATCAAGAAAAACATTATCGGGTTTCTGGATTGGGATGAAGAGAAATATCAGAAGGTTGTAGAGGCTTGCCAACTGAACCAAGACTTCGCACAATTGCCAGAAGGGGACGACACTCTAGCAGGAAGCCAAGGCTCAGCCCTGTCTGGGGGACAAAAACAACGAATCGTAAGTAAACTTCGCCACCAGAAAGTCATTGTCTAACTGTATTGCAGTCTCTTGCACGAGCTGTGTATAGTGAGAAACAGTTTATTATTTTGGATGACACCCTGAGTGGATTGGACCCGGAAACAGCGGCGAAATGCTTTCGGAATCTTTGGGGACCAAGCGGCCTTCTCTCTGCAAGTGGGAAAACGGTCGTGTTTGCAACTCACAATCGTAAGCTACAAGCTCCTTGGTTGATGCTCTCGGTGTAATTGACGACTTCATAGCTCAATGGCTTTCTTATGCCCACGAAATTATTGTGATAGGCCCTGAAGGCCGGATCATTGCCAAAGGCAACTTTTCAGAACTATCTGCATGGAATGCCTATGTCCGCAAAATGGTTGAGTCGCAAAAGCAGCTTGAAACACTACAATCTAACAAAAGCCGTACAACAGAAATCACTCTGGCACAGACAAAGAAGACGGGCAAGACAGTCAGTGCTTCGGAAGAACGACGCTGTCTCAAAAAGAATAGCAAAACGCAGCATCTCCAGGCCAACGTTTTTCGCTACTATGTGTCTGCCATGGGAAAGGGAGCCGTGTGGGGTTTCTTTGCACTGGTGATACTTCATATAGGATGCAGCACGGCACAGCGTGAGTCTTAATAAATTCATGGTTGATAGAATGTTTCTAACTGTACATTATCTAGCTATCTGGCTCAAGTTTTGGACTGCCGCGAACGAAAAGAATCCGGATGCTGATGTCGGTAAATGGACCGGAATCTATGTTCGTTTTGCGGTTGCTACTATCCTAGGAATTATGGTAGAGTCAGGGTAGGAACTAGGCAGTTGGGTACTCTTCCATATATGAAATGCTTACGATTTGAACAGGTATTTCCTTTTGATTTGCGTCCCGACATCGGCCATCAACCTTCACCTCAAAGTCCTTAATGCAACAGTCAGGTAAGGTAACTAAGTTTTGTACAATAGGCCTAGCTGATTGGGACGTAGAGCGCCGCTATCCTTTTTCGTTAACAGAGATGTCGGCGAAATTGCAAACATGTAAGTTCACGAAGCCGCAGAACCGCAGATACAAAGATAATCTGACATGCGAATAGTTTCACAGCTGATCTAACTCTGGTTGATTTTGCCCTTCCATTGAGCTTCATTCTCGGGTTTGAGCAGCTAGCCTCATCTCTGGCTCAAATAGTCCTCACTTGTGTCGCATCAGGCTATCTTGCCATCACTATTCCGGTGCTTGGAGCGGCATTGTACCTTATACAACGCGTCTATCTCAAGACCTCCCGCCAGCTACGGGTATTAGACCTCGAGTTGAAGGCTCCGCTCATCGAGCATTTTATGACGACTTTCAACGGGCTCACTACTATCCGTGCTTTCTGCTGGACCAGCGTGGTGGAGAAGCAAAACATACAGCTCTTGGATATGGCTCAGCGCCCGTTTTACCTAATATACTGTCTTCAGCGATGGTTGACCCTGGTATTGGACCTTGCTTCCGCCGGACTCGCCACGCTTCTTGTCGGTATTGCGGTAGCGATGAAAGATGATATGGACCCTGGCTTGCTGGGTGTGGCACTCGTCAGTGTCATGACTTTGGGACAAGTCCTTGGCCAACTTGTTGTGCACTGGACGAACTTGGAGACCTCTCTTGGTGCCATAAATCGCATCAAGACATACGCAACCGAGACGCCATTTGAGGGAGAAAAGCGAAAGCTTCCCGAGCAAATCTCGCACGAAGAAGCTCCGAATCCCGCTCGTTGGCCTTCCGAAGGGGTGATTGTTCTTGAACACGTCTCGGCTTCATACGATAATAACTTGGTCTTGGATGATGTCAGTCTTAGCATTAAGTCAGGGTCCAAGGTTGCATTATGTGGTCGAACGGGAAGCGGTAAATCGACCCTCCTTGGTCTATTACTCCGATTATCCGAACCAAGCGATGGCTCTGTCATGATAGATGGCTCTGAAGTATCTTCCATCGCGCATCACCAGCTTCGGACTTCGATCGCAGTTGTACCGCAAGAACCTTTCTTCCTTACAGGTTCAGTGAGGATGAATGTCGACCCCCTTGGCATCGAAAAGGATAACGACGATGCGATTTGGGATGTCTTGGAGAGAACTAGTCTAGCTCAAATAGTCAAGGAAAAGGGCGGATTGGACGCGGAGCTGAGCCCGGAATGGTTTAGTTCAGGACAGCGGCAATTATTTTGCCTCTCCAGGGCACTATCGCGAAGAAGCCGTGTGGTTCTGCTTGATGAAGCAACTAGCCAGTAAGTTATGCCTTCGTGCCAGCTTTTCTTTTTTCTTTTTTTTTTCACCCAGCTAATGCCCAGCAGACTCGACTCCGAAACCGAAAAATTGGTCACAGGAATCATCAAGGAACTCACGGAGTGTACAGTTATTATGGTTACTCATCACCTTCAGCCTCTACTGGAGTCGGATTCCTGGTGTGATGAGGTTGTCGTGCTGCATCAAGGACGCATCGTGGAACAAGGTTGCCCGGCGAGCTTGTATGATGCCGAGCATAGTTTGTTCCGTCGGATGCTGGTGAGAGCGCAGGATGGGTAACATCCATGGGCTATCTCGTCAGAAATCCACTATCAGATCCCGTACCTACCGTTTTTGAGCCAGACGCCTGCCTTGAATTATGCTTTAGGGATGGATTCTTGTATGTGTTGACCTGGAATCTCAAGTATTGAGGATTAAGTTATTGTGAATACCCACAACCAAATAAGTAACCGAATACGAGTGAGTGAGTCTGTCTATTATGCCAAAACCCACATGGCAAAGTCAAAGAGTTTTGTCTAATTCTTTCCCCTTCACTTCTTTAGGCAAAAATGGGAAACTATCTCTGATACAACTCTGACTTCAGATCTTACGGCACAGGAATTGAAGTTCAATACATTGGTAGGTAGAAGAGGACACATTTGACAAGGTTTGTCTGATTTCCAGATAAATGATCGACTAAGTGAGTGATATCCAACTGCCCCTCCAAATAGATTGTACGAAAGAAAACTCCAGTTTGAGATTCTGGGAAGTTCACCCCAAATTCCAGGATCCTTTCCAAGTAACTCTCCACTCTCCTCGCTATTCCATATTCTCCAATGAGATACCAGCGTGTTAATCACTAGAATATAGCGACGGATTCATCCGATTACCATTGGGTCGGCTCGGACTTCTCGGGGGTGTTACTATCTTCAGCGCTGAATTCCCGCGCATTGCTCATAATCTTGTGATAGGCTGAGGAATTGCGGCGCCTCTGGACAAATACCCACATACCCATGACCAGTAAGCCCAAGGTGGTGACAACGGACTCAACTATGAGAAAAATCACCCAACCGCTCAGAGAGGTGGATTGAGCAGCCTCAACATATATATAGTTAGGATTGCGTTGAAGCATCCCTTGCCCTGCAAAATATTTGGTTAGCTTTTAGCCCAGAAATAAGACACTGTGCAAGAAACTCACTCTCTACAGTTCCATTCTCATATCTGAAATCGCTCATCTGGAATCCCGTCTCAAGAAGTAGACGGGCAATGTCCGTCAAAGGCTGAATAGGTTCCTTGTAGAAATCCAATTTCTCCGAGTAGATCTTAACAAGCGAGAGACAGTGGATAATATGGACCAAATAAAAGTCGTTGATGTTGTCCTTTCCAAGGTCGATGCCATCAGCCAGAACATTGGCGCAGTGGTGTTGATGCTGGCTACCAAGGGCATAACCATAACCAATCTCGTTGCTCTCGAGCAGAGCAGGCTCGTCCAATGTGCGGTCCCATCCAAGCTCAGACGCAGCGCGAGGCTCGCGGCCAGTAACCTGTAAATAGTAGTTGAGCAGGCTTACTTTCTCCTGCTCATTGATGGCTGACTCGATCATCTCCTCAAGATGTTCCGGGATGTGGTCGCGGTCCACTTGGTCATCAGCCGGGGTAACTTCGAACTCCAACAACTTGCGCCCACGGTCTGACGTGTCACGCAGCTTGTCTTGACGCATGGTGCCGTACACCCAATCCTCCAGCTCTTGTGTCTTAGCATCATGATCCGCCAGAGATATAGAGCGTTTCTTAGACTCGCCAACTTGGAGAAAACGAGCCAAGACGGCACGAGAGACACCAGTAGATACATCACGCCCGACTGATCCGTTAGCGATGTCTTCGCGTTTCTGGACCTTGGAGTCGGCGTCAGCCTCTTTGATTGCGTACCAAGGCTGTGGCTCTCGTTTCTCTTCGACAGCGCTGTCGGCTTCCTTGATCGCATACCAGGGCTGAGGCTCCCTTTTGTCAATGGTGGAGTCGGCTTCTTTGATTGCATACCACGGCTGTGCCTCTCTCTTCTCTTCGACAGCGCTGTCAGCCTCCTTGATTGCGTACCAAGGCTGAGGTTCTCGCTTCTCCTCGACGGTGCTGTCAGCCTCTTTGATCGCATACCAGGGCTGAGGCTCCCTTTTGTCAATGGTGGAGTCGGCTTCTTTGATTGCATACCACGGCTGTGCCTCTCGCTTCTCCTCGACGGTGCTGTCAGCCTCTTTGATCGCATACCAGGGTTGAGGCTCCCGTTTCTCAGCGGAGGAGTCGGCTTCCTTAATTGCATACCAGGGCTGGGGCTCTCGCTTCTCAACAGATGAATCAGCTTCCTTGATGGCGTACCAAGGCTGTGGCTCTCTCTTTTCGACGGAGGCATCAGCATCCACCTCCTTGATGGCATACCAGGGCTGTGGCTCTCGTTTGGTGACGGCAGAATCGGCTTCCTTGATGGCATACCAAGGCTGGGGTTCTCTCTTCTCAACGGACGAATCAGCGTCCGCCTCTTTAATAGCATACCACGGCTGAGGCTCCCGCTTTTCCATGGAGGCATCGGCGTCGGACTTCTTAATGGCATACCACGGCTGGGGCTCAGCGTCTCTCTTCTCGACAGAGGAATCGGCCTCCTTGATGGCGTACCATGGCTGTGGCTCACGTTTGTCCCACCCAGCAGCGGCAATTGTTGTGCCAGCTAAAGCCGTGGAAACCAACAGACAGAAAGTTTTCATGTTGTCGGTAAAGCTCGTCGCTGGTAGCGACCGCTGAGGAGAAGATAATTTCTGTACGTAGCAAATAAAAGGGGTGATCGGCCTTGTTTAATGGTATCAGGTGATAGTGTCAAAGTTGAGTTGCTTCTAGATCAAGGAACTAGCTAGACTTGGCTTTATATTTGTTATAGCTTCCATATCGCTTGGAACTCTCGAGAAACCAAAATCACCGATTCTAGCAGGCATATGTCATAAGAGATACTCTGAAACATATTTTTGAATAAAGTTGCATATTATTCGTTATGCAAAGTCAGCTTTCTTTTCCCCACATCACCTTCTACGCATATTAAATTGTCAAACTAGTGTCAGGGATGATTCTGGCAAAGACTCAGAAATACTTCAAGTTTCCCCGGATCCCGGATGACCTTGCAGATACGAAGGATTCCATTGCAGCTGACCATGCATATCGGTAACGCCGGAGTGGAGAGTAGCTACAGCCGTTAAGCAAATGCGCCATGCTCCTGCAACGTGTTTCTGCAGTGTGTTGCTGTAATGTGTTGCTGTAATGTGTTGCTGTAATGTGTTGCTGTAACGTGTTTTCGCAATGCGTCTCCGCACAAGTTTTAGACACCCAAGAACACTTCGCATTATGCAAGGTGCGCATTGCTTGTGTTCAAGGCGCTGAAATAAATATATGATTTCATTTTATTGCTATACTAGAAATACAAATACTATCTAGACTCTACAATAGCCTGATCTTGTCAGACTTGCGGTGGTGTCCTTGCTTAAAATCTCCCTGGTTCTAGAGATCCTATTAAGCTGTAAAAGGCAGGAAATAAAATAGCATTCATCTGGCTCGCTAAACTTAATGTTGGGAATACCGCTATATATTCTACACCCTTCTAGCCCACGTGAATAGCTTCCAAAACGGTTATATCCAAATAAAATAAGGCTAACCGCTTGCCAAAATTAGCGCCAAGCGCTTATCCCAATAATTACCATCTTCTTGATTACCCGTTCCTACCAAAAGCCAGGCATTTTGCAATATACCCCCTTAGGCTTTCCGGCTTATAAAAAAAAATTAAATTTTAGAAAAAATGCCCTAAAAGAATAGCTAAAAAAAAATAAAAAAAAATAAACGCTAGCCATTTTATTTTTTGCCGCCTTTTATAATATAAAAATCTAAAATAATCCCGTAACTAGCCCAAAATAATAAATAGCAATTAAAATTCATAAATAATAAAATTTTTAAAAAAAACCATTATAATAAATAACTAATATAAATAAAAAAAAATCTTTTTAAAGCCAGCATAAATAAATAATTAAAATTTTAAGAAAATAATTTATAAAAATCCAAATATTAATACAATTATTTTAAAAATAATATTAAATAATAAAAAAATCTAAGCGCATTTAGCAAATTTAATAAAAAATAAAAGTAAAATAAATTAATAATAATTTTAAAGCGGGAAAATATTGCCAAATTATTAATTAATATTAAATTAAAATTTTATAAAAAAAAAATAAAGAAAAAATATATTAACGGAAATTAAAAAAATAAGGGAAATTGGAAAGCAGTAGTAAAAATTGTAAAAATGCAATAAAAATCCTATAATTTTTTAATTTTTTAAGCTTTATATTCTATTTATTATATTAAGCGATTTTTAATATTTTCAAAATTTAGCTAATATAAAAAATTAATATAATGCTATTTAAAAAAGCCTTAATTATACTATTAGCTGGCATTTTAATTATAAGCATTTATTTAATTTTAATTTGGCTTAATTAAATAATTTTTCTAGCCTAATATTAATATAATATAGTTAAATAATAAGCCTAGGTATTTTTAAATTTAAAAAATATAAAATTTAAATATTATTGCAATAAGAAATTATTTTTTTATTAAATTTAATACTTATTTAGGCAAAAATATATTTTTAAGCAATTAGCTTTTTTATAATAATTATTTAAATAAGCAATTTAGCTTCAATGCTAAAAGTAATAACGGCTTTTTATTTGCTAAATTTTCAATTAATTATATTATTAAAAAGCTTTATTATAAATTTCTAAAAGCTTTTTTTACCCGCTTTATTAATAAAGCTAATATTAGCCAATATAGCCAAATTTATATTTCTTAAATCCGGCTATATACAATATTTGGATTTAAAGCATAATATATAATAAGCTAATTTAATTAAATATTTTAAATAATAAATAGCAATATTTTAATAATTCTAAAAAAATTAATATCAAATTTAAATAATTGCAAATGAAGTTAATTTTTTTTTGATAATATTGGCCAATTAGCCAATTTTATTTATTAAATCTAAATATTTTTTGCATAATCTTTTATTAGATTCATTAAAATTAAAAATAAGCACCAAATCAATTAATAATGGTATTTTAAGCAATTGATTATTTAAAGTAATATTATATTTTTTTGCTAGCTAAAAAATATAAGCTTTTTAGATTAGCTAAAGCTTTTCCTAAGCTTTATTTTAAATAATTTGGTATTTTACAAATTTAAAACTTTTTCTAAAAAAAGAAAATTATATTTAAAGCATAAATAATTTCTAAAATGCTTTGCAAAATTCAAGTAATAAAAAGCGTATATAATAATTATATTATTAATATAAAAAATACTATTAAATTTTTTATAATAAAAATATAAGACCATTTAGAATTTCTTTTAAAATTATGAGCAATAAGGATTTTAAAAATATTTTTATTTTATAAAAAGGCAAAAATAAATAAATCATAAAAATTTTGTATAATTTATAAAAATTTATTTAAACCATTCTAGCTTTTATAGCTATTTAATTTATAAATATATAATATATTTTTTAAAATTGGCATTTATATAAGCATTAATTGCATTTATATAAAGGAATTTCCAGCCAAAATAAATTATTATAATTAAAAATGCCCAACAATAATATATAGCAAAAATGGCTAAATATTTTTTTATTAATTAAATAAAAGTTTCCATAAGCTATATATTAAATTTTAGATTGAAAAAAATAATTATAAATATTAAATTTCAAATTAAATATCTATATTAAAAAAATTAATTTAATGCCAAATAATTTAATTTCCAAATCTATTATTAACTTAAATTTCTTTTTTATTCAAGCTATTTATTTAATTTTAACTGCTTTTAAATAATATTTTTTATTAGAATAATAAAGCATAATGCATTAATTGAATAATTTTGGTTAAGTTTAATTTTAATATAATTTAATAAATATAAAAAGCTTTTTAATAAGCTTAAAAGAATTAGCGTTATTATTAGGCATTGTAGAATTACGCCTATATTATATATAAGTTTTAATAATATTCGCTGAATTAAAATATTTAGCACTTTTTATAGCTTTTAAAGCTTTATTATTATATTAAAATTAAATAATTAATTAAATAATTTCTTAATTACCCTTTTAAATATTAATTGCAAAAATATTTTTTAATAATGCGTTAAAAAAGGAAATAGGTTTTTAAATATTAGAAAATAATAGAAAATTTCTTTAAATTATTTTTAAAATTCTAAATTAAAAATTGCAATTATTTTTATTAATATTATAAAAGGCTTTAAAATTGGCATGATTATTTAAATAATTAATAAATGGTATAAATATTTTTATTTTTTAAAATAAATTCTTATTTTATAGATTTTTAAATCGGTAAAAATTAATTTTAGAAATATAATATATTTAGAAATTAAAAGCTAATAAGTTTTTTGGCTGGCTATTTTTCAATTTAAAAATAATTAATTAATTTTAAAATGTCCTATTATAGTAATTTATATAACAAAAATAAAAAAAGCTTTTTAAATTAAGCTTTAGTTTTATTTAAAATATCCGGAATTTTAAAAATGCTAATAAAATTATTAATTATAATTATTATGACCTTTTTTCAATTAAAATTATAAGGGCTATAAAGCTTTTTATAATTAAAAATAATAGTTTTGGCCTTAATAATTTTGTTTTTTATAAAAATTTATAATTAAAAAATATTAAATAATTTATAGCCAATTAAATACGCCATAATAATTCTGGAGTAAAGCTTTTTTATTTTTGAAATATTTTATTTAAAAAAATAAGCCCGGCAGCTATATTATTGCAAATGCAATAAATCCGATTTAATTTTAATAATTAGCTTAATTAAAAAAAAAAAATTCTAAATTAAAAAAACATTTAATTAAAAACAATTGCAGCATAAGCTATTTTACGCTAACAAATATAAATAGGTTAATATAAAAATAAAAATTTTATATATATATTATTATAATATAATTAGACTTTTTAGCATTATTATTTTGGTTTTAATTATTGAGTATAAATACCAAATTCTAAATTTTCTTTTTATAAATTGTTATTTAAAATTTGCTATTACTTTAATAAAATATAATGCCAAAAACCGTTTTTTTATTTTTTATATAAAATATTATATTAATATTAAACCAATGCTTAATTTTTGCTATAATATTTTTAAAAATTTGAAAAAATAACTTTTTTGCTTAAATAAGCATAATAAAAATAAAAGCCGGTTATTAAATAAATAAAATAAAAGAAATATTAGCTATTATTTTTTGCAATAAAAAAATAAGCTATATCTTTTTTTAAAAATAACTTTAAATTTCTGGCTATTTTTTAATATTTTTATTTTTATTTTTAAAAAAGCGCAAGCTTTGTATTTGGCAATTTAAAAACCTTTTTTTAGTATTATAGCTGTTATAGCCAAAAATTTAAAATATTGAAAAATTTTATTATTAAAATAGCCAAGCTTATAATATTACAAAAAAGCTAAATTAAAAATAAATGGCTTTAAAAGTATTAAGAAAAAATATTGCTGGCAAGGTAATTTCAAAATTAATGCTTTAAAAATTAAAAAAGCAAAATTCGTAACGCAATTGGGTTTTTTGGCAATATTTATTAAATATAATTCAAATTATTTTTGCAAGCAAAAAAATAAAATTTTAAAGCCTTTAAAGCTTTAATAAATATAGCCAAATTTAGCATTTTCTTAAAATCCCTTTTTTTTAAATAAATGTTTAAAAATAAAAAACATTTTATAGCTAGGCACCAGCTGCGCATTAAATATTATATAAAAATTAGAAATTTAATTTGCTTTATTTTAAATTTTAGCATTAAAAATTAATAATTTATAAGCAATAATTTGCAATTGGCTATTTTTGCTGAAAATAAATTTATTCATATTAATATAATAATTAATTAAAAAAATTAAAAAATTATTGCAAATATGAATTATATTATTTTTATTAAAATAAATTAAATAAGCTATAGCTATATAAATATTCGGCTAAAACAAATTAAAATTAATCAAATTTATTAATTTAAATGGAATAGTTTTTTTTTGCCAGCCTTAGCGCCTTTTGCATTAATTAAAAAAAATCCAATATTTTTAATTTAAATTATAGGAATTTAATAAATTTAACCCTTTTTTTTACCTTTTTTTTAATTGGCTTATTCTAAAAAAAAAATAAAAAAATTTATTAAAATATTGGCAAAGTTTCCAGCCAGCGCAGCCATTTTTGCAAAAGCAATTTTATTTTTTTTAAATGCCAAAAAGCCAAAATTTAACTTTTTTTTAAAAACACAATAATTTATTTTTTAAATTAAAATTCTTCAAAAATCAATTGCTTTTTTACCAAATAATTATATTTAAATAAAACTTAATGGCTTAAATAATGAATTTTATATTAATAGCTTTTTTTTAATAATAAATAGCCTTAAAAAGATTAATAGATGTTTTTATAATAGAACTTTTTATAATAGCTTTAGTAATTTCAAAATTAAATAAATTTATAATAAAATTAAATAATTTATTAAATTATTAAAAATCAAGCTTTCCAATAGCTGCTAGCTATTTAAATTTTAAATTTTAATTGCTATATATTAAAATTTAATATCCTTAGCTTTATTATAAATAAATAATTAATTGCTATATTATCAATTAAAAATAACAGCTATAAACTTTCCAAAATGCATAATAATAAATTTTTTAATATTAAACCGGCGCTAATAAGGCTTAAGGTAAAATTATTTTTTAAAAAATAAAAGCTTTTTGCAAAAATTATTTTTTCGGGCAAAAATATTATAAATATGCTTTAAAATTATAGCCATTATAAAATTCTAAATTTTATTAATAAATAGCTGGCTTTAATTATAAAAAAACTTTTTAAATTAATAAATTAACAGGATTTTTTTTTCGGCTATAAATTGCTTAAAATTTATATAATTGAGCTTAATATTATTACAGCTAAAGAATGGTTTTGCTATTATAATATTAAAATGATTAATATTAAAATTAATTTAAATTTAAATATTTTTATTAAGGCATTTTTAATAAATTAAAAATAACCATTAATGCCAAATAATATAAAATAATTTAATTTTATACTAAAAAATTGGAAAAAATATTTTTGCTTTAAATTGCTTAAAATCCAAAAATTGCAGTATTAATTTTAGATTTTAAAAAATAATATAGCATTGTGGTAATTTTGCAAAAAAAAATAAATTTTAGCTTTAAAATAAGCTAAATAACTAATAGCTGGGAAAAGGCTTAAATAAATTAAGGAAAATTACTGGGCCAAAAAGAATTGGAAAAAATAAATTAATATTTCCAGGCCCGACCAAAAATCGAATTTTTAACGGCAAATACCTGACTTAACCCCCTTTATTTTCAAAATTCCTAACTTGACCTCCAATTAATCACTATTCCTAACTTGACCCCCTGCGTTTTTTAAAACCTTTATAATAAATTAAATAAAATGGCTATAAATTCCTATTGTTAAATGGGTGTTTAATATAATATTTCATTATTAAATAAATTTTAAAACTTTAACAAATCTTTATATTTGGCTTTAAAAAGTCAAAAAACCCACATAACCCCCACGGCCCGATAATTCCCAAATTGATCCCCATTATAAAACAACTTCTAAAAATCCAAATTTTGCTTGACTTTTAAAATTGCCAATTCTTATATAAAATTTGCTTAAATTAAACCGTAGTTTATATATAAAGTTTAATAGTAAAATATTTTTATTAAATAGAAATAATTACCTCAAAATTAAGCCTTTTGCCCGCTGCTTTAGCCGCTAGCTTAGCCAATAGCCTGGCCGCTAATCTAGTCGCCGCTATATTATTTATAAAGTTAATATGCATTAAATAATTGCAATTGTAAAAAAGAAATTATTTAAATTAAATATAATAATAAATACAAATGAATAAATTTAAAAAAACTAAATTAATTAAAAATTATTATTATTAATAATAATAATAATAATTCGATAATTAAATATTTTAATTAAACGTAATTGGTATTTAATTTTATTTTTATTTTTTATAAAAAATAAATTGGTAAATATATAATATCAATAATATATATTGCAATTTTTATTTTTTAATAATGCAATTTCGTTTAAAATATATATATAATTATAAATATTAAAAACAAATAAAATAAAAAACCAATTAATGTTATAGTTATTATTTATATATTAATATATGTTTATTATTTGTTTTTAGTATTTATAATTAAATTTTTAAATAAGGTTTTATAATTAATTAAAAGCTTCCTATATTAATTTTATTTATTATTAATAATTTAAATTAATAGCTTGTTTAATTTTGATTTTTTTAAAAATAAATCGTTATAAATTTAAAGCAAATGTATAATATTATTATATAAATATTAATATATTTGTTTGGTTTTTAATATCGTTATTAAATATTTGGCTATTAATAAAGAAATTATTTTATAATTAATTAATTTATTCATTTGATATTTTATAATTAAAATATTCATTTATTAAATATTTCGCAATAATATATTAATTTACAAAAACAGCTTCATTTAATAATAATATATATTTTTAATTATATTTCTAAATATTTAAAATAGCGAATAAATTTGATTAATATTAGAATTTAAACTTATTTAAAAATCTCTATTTAATTATAAAATAAAATATAATATAAATTATTTAAATTATTTAAATTTGTTTGTTTATTTTGTTTATTTTATTTATTTTATTTATTTTATTTATTTTATTTATTTTATTTATTTTATTTATTTTATTTATTTTATTTATTTTATTTATTTTATTTATTTTATTTATTTTATTTATTTTATTTATTTTAT
>JAKZHN010000067.1:0-72876 GCA_037179335.1 Cyclaneusma minus | reverse complement strand
AAAACATTTTTAATTATACACTGCACCCGATTCCTTTCTTTTAAAAAAAAAAAAATTTTTTTTTTGTGTTTTGGCCAACCCCCCCCCCCCCCCCCCCCCCCCCCCCGTCCTACAGTCTACAGCAAAAACGCACTATGTCTTTTTCAAAACTTCTTACCTAGATTCACATGATCATATCTGTCATAATTCTCACATGGATGTACGAATAAGAGCAGACAGAGATACTAGCAACACCACGTTTGCCTAGGGAGACCTTCGGGCTAGGAGTCCAGTGCTGTTAACTTTTGTTAGTAATTGTGGCTAGGTGTAGCTTTGGGACTTGGGAGAGGAGTCAGAGGAGACCGCGCTGCGCCATGTCACTTCAAACTTATCCAAGGATTTGTGTTGAACAATATGGCATTTGGCTACCCGTAGGAGCTAGCCAAAGGTTGAGCTAGCCAAAGGTTTTTGGTGGCATCTTCGGATCGTTGCACGTAAGCGGTAAGGAGTGATTAAGGTTAGGAACGCGAGTGCTTGCTTATTTCATTTGAATCATTTCAGCCTTGACAAGAACTAACTTTTGTAGAACAGTTGTCAGGAGGACTATCATAAGAAGCAGCCATAAAAAGCAATTGCACATTGCTCGAACTCAGCCTCCCGCCAATCATGCCATCGCCAATGAGGAGCCGAACCAAACCCATAGACACCTCCGGAGCAGCATGCTCCGTTCCCGCAGAAAACCCCACTAAGAACGCCCGTCAAGGTATCATCAAGCACGGTAGCAGCAGGCTTTGAGAACAAGGAAAGGAAGAAGGATATGCGTGCATGACCTCGTCGGATGCCGTGTTGCCTCAGCGGACGCCGGCGATCAGGGCACGCTTAATATTGACCACAGACCGAAGGTCCAGTGACCGGTAGTCACGAGGCATGTGCTCTCCGCTGGCAATGCACAGAATCTTCATACGCCGGTCATACCTGAGGGATTTCAAGAGTTTGGGCGTGACGAGGAAATATTGGCTGGTGTGCTCATCGCAGGCGATCTCGACCATGCGTTCGTGGACCATCCGCTCGTTGCGGGCATCCATGCCTTGGTTGATCTCGTCAACTACTCGGAAAGGAGCTCGAGCTAGTGCTTGCAGCGCCATGAGATAGAAGATCGTGGACACCGATCGCTCGCCTCCAGATTGACGCTGGGCATTGAGGATTTGCAGGGTGTCCGTTTCTCTGGAAAGTGCATTAGTACCCAACTCGAAGGCTGTTTCTTGACTTGTAGGGTTGTTGAATTACCTGAACTTGACTCTGATTTGCACAGACCAGTGCTCGAAATTCTCGTCCTTGTGGATGCTCACTTCTCCAGCACAGCCAATCTGTGAAAAGTTGAAGGAAAAGGCGTCGCTGATTTCCTGGATGAGCGTGTCTAGCCGTGGTTCCCACTTCCCCCGGATCTCGCCTATTTCGCTGTCAATCTTCTCCAGCGTGTCTTTCCCCTTTGCGAGGTTCTCCTGCAGTGTCCTGATCTCACCTTCCCGTTTTTCGTACTGCTCGATCGCATGGGGGTTGCTCGCGTGCATAAATTCGAGCTTAGCTCTTTCAGCCTCGAGCTCCTGTTGCACGGTGTCATAATCCAGTCCCGGGTCGATATTCGTGAAATAACGTTCCTCCTCCTCGTCAGCCTCAGCCAAAATGCTCTGAACAGTTCGTAGGACATTCGCAGCAACGCTTTTGTAAGTCTGATGCTCCTTGTCCGCATCGGCAGCTTTACGTTTTTCATCCTCCAGTTGCTGCTTCGTCTCGCTGTTGCGTGCTGATAAAGCATCAACATCAGACTTCGCCTCCAGGAAACGAATTTCCGCTTCGACGACTTCCCCGTGGTGAGTCCGGATTTCAGCGACAGCCGCGGTATATTCCAGGGCAAGTTCCATTCTCTCCAGAACGAGTCTCTCCTTCTTCTCCTTGAACTCCTCCATCCGTCGCTGGTAGTCTGCAATCGCAGTCTCTTTGTCCCTAAGATTCTCTTTCTCTCGATCTGCCTCACGTCAGTAATATTCGGGGTGAGAGTTGGAGACACTAACCAATCTTATTAGGCAACATCTGATACCCGCTCCATGCTTTCTGCAGATCGTTTTTCCTGTCTTTCAGTTGTTGCTGAAGGAAGTTATTAGCTTGAAGCTTTCAAGTGACTCAATCCACTCACCACTTCTTCCTCTAGCTGCGTGCCATCGAGTTCTTCCAATCTCTGTTGAATGGCGGCGATCTCAGCTTTCAGGGTCTGAAGTTCGGCGCTCAAGCGTTCCAGTTTTCTTTCCACTTCTGCCTTGGCTGGCAGATCAGCAGAGTCCGCAGTCCACCATCTCGCGCCCCAAACGTCCTTTATAACCGTTGACGTGGCATTGGGGCCATATTCTCGGCGCCAGGAAATCTGGTACGACTGATCGCCGGCAAACGAGCGGCTGATCGGTGTTGAGCGCAATCGCTCAAATTGTTCGTCTGATAACCTGTTTAGACCAACAGCGCATCTCGAAAGATCCTCGAGATACGCAAGGACAGGTTCCGGTCCATCTAGGTAATCTATAGCCCATCCATCAAAGCCGAGATCTTTGAGCTGCTGGTCCGATACTAGCCGAGACTTTGTTGGAACAGGGTCCTCCACACTGTTGATAAAAACATCGTTGAGATTCATTTGATCGTGGAATGTGTCGCTGAGCTTTTTGAAATCAGCCTTTGTTTGGCACACCAGTGAGATCATCTGGCCTCTCCCTACGGTCGCCTCAACGACATTGGAATAGCGAGGATCAGTAACTCGACATTCTACCAATGGAGGGCCGTACACAGTCTTTTCGAACTGATCCATGTGCTTTTTGACCCAATCCCAGGCTTTGGCGGTCTGAGATGATACCTTCTCCAGTTTAATGGTCTGCTGGCCTTCCTGAGAATCAAACTGCTTGAGCTCTTGGAAGGCAGCATTGACCTCGCGCTTCTTCTCTTTCCCTTGCTGAAAAAGGCGAGCGCCCTGCTCTTTCAAATCCTGCTTTTTTCTGTCACGGTCACGGATGGCATGTTCTTTCACTCGCTGTTGCTGCCATTAGTCTCAAAATGCCAACCAACAAACACAGGGATCCGACTCACTATACGCGCGTTCCATTCAGGGGCATTGAATTCCGGTGGCTGATCCTGAGCGCGTGCTTCGAGATCCCGAATCTTCTTTCTGATGTCTCGCAAGTCGTTTGTGCGTTTCTTCTGGCCTTCCCGTTCAGCCGCAACCTCTTTGTCAACCTGGTTAACCGCCTCCTCTTTGGCCTCCAGGCTCCCAACCAGAGTATCTGCAGCCCGTACAGAGCCATCAAGAACCTTCTTGCGCTCTTGCAAAACTGCACCAACCTGCTTGCTATAGTCCTGCTTGTTGTTGACGGCCTCCAAGGCAGGCTGGAGTTCCTCTTCGAGCCTTTTGTATTTGAGCTTTGCAGCCTTCGCTCGGTCTTTTGCGGCAGCAGTCTTCCTTCGAGCCGACTGGTATTCAATAAAGGGCAGAGTTTTCTCCTTGAGGAGGATGTTCTGCTGGACCTCTTGCCTCTCCCGAAGCCGCTCCACATCTCCCTGTAGGGTAGCCTGCCTGGCTTGGAGGTCCGTCAATACCTCTTGACCGTTTTCTTGCTTTTGCTGCTCGTCCTTCCGCTCGGCATATAGCTTCCCAAGCTTGTCGTGCCATTCCAACATTTCCTCAGGTGCAGCTGCTCTCTGTGTCTCGTGTAGCAAGGCGACCGGACTCAGCCCCGCGAATTCAGCCACCCGGTCTTGGGGGAGAAACTGGCAGAGATTGTCGATTTGAATACCAAATCTCCTTGTGAGAGTTTGGACTGCCTTCAGCGATGTCTCCGCACCGTTGATCCACCATTTCCGTTTGTTGCCTTCACGGATGATCCGGAGTTTGACAACTGGATTCCCATTTTCGCCGGGCTGTCTCTGTAGCTCGATCTCAATGACAGCATCTTCTGAGCCGTGTTTCACGAAATCCCCGAGGGTGTCACTTCTCCCGAGATGTATTGGCGAATATCCCAGACCCAGGCAAATCGCACAGACCAGGGAACTCTTTCCAGTACCGTTTGGCCCAATCACCATGTTGAGGTTGGGTCCGGGGAGGAATTCGACGTCGTCGTAAGTGACGAACTTGTGCATCTTCACACGTACGATGGCACCGGGAGCGTGTTGCTGGGAGCTGTCTCGGGGCACTGGAGATAGTGATTCGGCAGGAGATTCGTTCATAGAGGCCGGGGCCCTTCGTGCCAGCCAGGCCGCTGGGGAAGCTTGTCTCTTCGCATCGTGGGCTGCAGATCCGTCCGAGTCGTCATCGCTGTTTAGCTCGCGCTGTCTTCGACAAGGCACGCTTTGCGGAGCCATTCTGGCGGTGTTGTGGACGAGAGAATGAGGTTTGAGTCGTTTGCACCAGATGGTGGTGGGAGGAGAGGGAGACGCGAGGGTGCCAGCGCGTAATTTTCGCGTTATAGCTAGATAGGCCCCGAGCCAAGGAATTGGTGCCGCACCGAAGGCAATCGAAGGAGATAAATAAACCCACGGAATTAGGAATGACCCAAATAGTCAGAAGCCGTCCAGTAATCAGGATGGGTCCGAGTAGCTACCTGGAAACAATACAGGCAATCGGCAAAATATTACAGCACTTTTTTCATGGGAAACACGTACCCTCGTGCGAGGAGCGAGGCTACATCTATGCCGCACTATGTGCACGGACCGATTCTGAACGACCACACATTGAAGCCTCACTGCCTCTTGTCAACTCCCAAACTGCCGGCTCACCTCTCGTGAAGCTTCCACGCTGTGAAGTTCACTATGCCATAAAGCAGTTGGGAAAATGTCCAGAGTTGGATGTCATTGTCATGGAAGAAAAGCCCGCATGCCGCAACAGCTGGTGACTTCCAAACAGATCTTCATGCTGGCTTCTTGCAAGTTCGTCTTCAAATTTCCCCTGGATTGAAATGTGCTGTCCCTGGTTGTTTTCCCCTTAAGGCGTTATCATTGATTGCTTGGCTTGTACATTCCCCTATATTTGTCGATCCCAGAATTGGGATCTGTATCGACTGTTAGGCAAAGCTGCCCTTCGATGTCTAGGGCGCCCATAATTGCTATAGCAGGCTTGGGTCGTGCAGGTTCCCACATTGCCAGACGTCACATTTCCAGACAAAGCCGGCTATGGAGATCGAGTCATCCAAGTGGCAAAAGAGCTGCTGTATCCATACTCGATTCCCAACATAGGGGCCAGGTTAGCGGCTAGCGCTTGTTTGAGTTTCAGGCCATGCTTCTAGATCCAGTTTAAATCCTATACCAAAAGGGAAGGCAGGCCTCCAAGTTGCTAGAAGTGTATTGGGTGCGTGTAGCTAGTACCTACCTATACCTTAGCCAGCGAAAGTGCTGGGCCCTTCGTGGGAAGAGACTTATGGATATTTCAAGTGATTAGGAATAACCACAGTGAGTAGCAATACTCAGAGGAATTAGGTAAGGTCCAAGTCACTGGGAAACATTCGGAGACCTCGAGAGAGACATGCTGATTGACTTTTTCGCCAAGCAGTGGCACAGTGGAATTCTGGGCCGGTATAAAATTTGATAAAAAAAGGCCGACCCTCTCGTCTGATCTTTGTTTACATGTAAACATTGGAGCGGCGCCAGCGCCTAATCGAGTCGCCATTTTTTCGATGTACTGACCCACGCACCTCCAACATCTCTGTGCGCCAATCCCCAGCATTCATTCTGTTCTTAGGTAGACAGTATCAATCCGCGCGCGTCCACGAGCTCGCTATTCGTCGACTGCCGCATCAGCCTGCTGCCACTCAACCTCAGACTGGACGACGATCTGGGCCCTCGACTTCCAGCCTTCGTGACTGTGCAGCGCCCCATCGTTTCACCACCTTCTCTCCATATCTCTTTGACAGCCACATCTCCCCGAGGCCGTTATTACAGTCAATATAGACGCTGCTCCGCGCTCGTTCATTCTCAATATCCGGCTCTCTGCTCCGCCAACCCCCCTCCTTTACGAAGTATCACTAGCATCGTCAGGTATTCCGCGCCACCATCGTCTGAGAACCTCAGCTGGTGCGTGCTAGACGGCATCGGAGATCCTCCAAGAACTTCATGGTCCTCCAAAGATGAGTCGCAACACCTCTGCGCGTCCACCAACACGACACAGTGTTCTTGGCGATTCCACTGCGCGTTACAAGAATACCATGAACCGACAGCGCTCTCCATCCCCAAGCCGAGACCCTACTCCGTCCTCAGAACCGACCAAGACAGCGACGCGCCGGCCTCACGACGAGAACACTCGTCCTTCTTCGCGATCTACAAAGTCATACGACACCCGCGGGACCTACAATTCCTCTGCCACGGCTGAACCCGCTACAAATTCTTACGACACTCGTGGGACCTACGATTCCTCTGCCATGGCTGAGCCCGAAACGGATTCCCGCTACTCCGATATCTTTGACCCTCCAAATCCTTATGACGAGGAGTCAAATCGCGATCGCGACTCCATAATTTCTGACTGCACAAACGCGTCGGACGCACCATACGGGAAGAGAAAGACACATGTTGGCCCCTGGAACCTTGGTAAGGATCTTGGGAAGGGTGCAAGTGCTCGAGTAAGGATGGCCAGACATGCTGCAACTGGTCAGATGGCCGCAGTCAAGATCATTGCGAAGAAGAGAGCAAAGATGTTGCAGGCGGGCAGTCTGGCCGTTCTCGACGTGCGTGAGCCTGACAATGGCGACAACCATATGCCGTTTTCTATTGAGCGAGAGGTGGCCATTATGAAACTGATCGACCATCCCAATGTCATGAAGCTGCTTGATATCTGGGAGAACCATAAGGAAATGTGAGTGTTTGATCCAGAAAGTCTCTACCCGCTCTTTGTCTAACTACATCCCAGCTACCTCGTCCTTGAATACGTGGATGGTGGTGATCTGTTCGCATACATTCGCGACAACGGTGCTTTGAGTGAAGAGCTTGCCATGAAGTTCTTCCGGCAGATGCTGAGCGCCGTTGGCCACTACCATGCATTTCGCATATGTCATCGGGACCTGAAGCCGGAGAATATTTTGATGACGGGGGATGGCACCATCAAGATCGCAGACTTCGGCATGGCTGCGCTCCACCAGGAGCCAGACCATAAGCTGGCAACACCCTGTGGTAGCATGCACTATGCTGCTCCAGAAGTCATCGAGGGCAACGCGTATCGAGGTGACAAATCCGATGTGTGGAGCCTGGGTATCATTCTGTTCGCACTGCTCGCTGGGTCTCTGCCCTTTGATTCACACAACGATGATTATGAAGAAGCTACTAGAGAGACGGGTCGCAAAATCTTGGATGGACGCTTCACAATGCCTCCGCACTTCAGTCATAGGGCTCGAGATTTGATCTTCCGGATCTTGAAGCGGATGCCGGACACCAGACTAACCATACCACAGATATGGAGACACCCATCGATTCGCCAGTATGACTTTCTCGATGATCTCAGTGCCAAATCACAGCCAAAGACTCTGGACACTTTCAAGAATGACCGTCCAGTTCAACGACAAGAGGATATCGAGATAGACATTCTGCGTCATCTGAAGGCTCTCTGGCATCAATTGGATGAGAAGACTCTCATTGAGAGACTTCTGTCCAAAGAATCCAACGAACAGAAGATGTTCTACTGCCTTTTCTCCAAGTTCCGAGATGACCAGCTGGAAAACTACGAGCCGGCCTTCTCCTTCTCTGCCAGCGACTACCACCACATACAACCGAAGTCGAAGTTGAACAAGTTGCCGTCAAGCGTTCTGACCACCTGTGAGTTTGTGAAGCCTGCGGAGAAGGGTCAATCCCGTCAAGTTTCCCGCTTCACGCTCGTCAGCAACGATCGCGAGACAGTCAAGAGCTACGATCCTTACAAGGCTTCAAAACCACAAAACCTGGTCAACCCCCATGCCGAGTTTGCGAATATTGTCGTTCACCGGGAAGTCAGAAGCGCATCAGATAACACACATCAGAAGCCTTTGCCCGGTAGATTGGCTCCTCCAACCATTACTGCCCGCTCATCGTCATACCGTGCTGTGACATCCAGCTCCTTTGGTGCACTCAGACCTCCCAAACGTTCCTATTCGCGAAGCTCATTCGCCAGCTCCACCGGGAGTCGCAATGGTTCTGCTAAGAGAACCATGATGGCTCACAAGCGTGGAGTCGTCTTTCCTCGTCAACGATCCGCAGCTACTTTCAGCGATCAGGGGAGTGTTGCTGGCCGCCATCGAGGACGCCGGGATCCGCTTACATCTGAAAGCGAAAATCGCCCCCCCGCCTCGCAGCAAGTTCGCTCAAAGAAGCATCCTTCGCAGCCTGCACGGGTGAAAGACAAGACGAATCGTAAGGCTCGAGTATTGCAAGAAGAGGTCATCAAGTTCAGCGACAGTCTTGCTAAGGACTGTGACGAGGCATTCAACAGACCATCTGAGAGTCCTGCCCTCTCAACTGACAGCTATCAGGGAGAAAGATTGTTTGACAAGAGCTATTCGTCAAGAATCCAAACCACCGAATATATGCCTTCCTCGCCACCAGCTTTTGAAATGCCACCCCGTCCCAAAACGAGGCTTGAGCGGCGTCCGATTGATGAGCGCCCGCTACCCCGACCACCGCCACGTACGGCTTCTCTCAAGCAAGAGCTGCTCAATGCTAAGCAAGAGGCAGACATTCGAAGGGCCTCAGGAAAGGGCGCTGAATCCCCACGCTATCTCGACCGCATGGTATCTCACCTCGATCGTCTCATCGAGCCGTCTTCTCCTTCCCAACCGAGGGCCTCGGATCGACGTGTGGCCTCAGCCCCAGCCCCCCGACGAACTGTCCAGAACATTCGTAGTCTGGAGTCAATCAACGAGTCGAAGTTGGAGGACAAAAACCCAGACGATTGGTACGATGAACCCACGGTGACCAAGCTGAGGGTAACTCGTGATAAGAAAGGGAAGCGTATGGCATCGGCCCCGGAGCCATCAAACCGGAATTGGGGCAATATCCGCGATCCCAACGTAGTGCATCCCATGAGATTTGCGAATGACCATAGCATACGCCCCGTGGCTCCCTCATCAACAGGTGTTGATGTTCAAGTTTTGCCTCCTGCAAAACCGCCTGCTCCGTTGCAGATTCGGAAAAGGGAGTCTTATGATGATTCTACCAGAACCAAGGGTTTGAAGAAGCAGCAAACAGGACAAGGCAGCCTCCACCAACAATTTGTGGCAGGACATAGAAGCAACAATGGCGACTTGGCAGTGATTGACGAACACAGTGCTCTGGATAGCCACGGTACTCCAGAGCCTCCCAAGGTCTTGAAGAAGAAAGTTTCAGGCTGGTTCAAGAAGGATAACAAATCTTTCGAGAATCTCGATGAGAGCAAGCGCAATAGTCAGTGCTCTACAGCATCCGGATCTTCCAGCAGTCAGGTTGGGACATCTATTTTGGACTCGATGCCTTCTATTCCAGCGCCCCCGAACCTAAAGCCCCCGCAACTCAACCCGAAAAAGAGCTTCTTCGGGCGTCTTCTCCATAAGAAAGAGCAGAAGCCAAGATTTGCAATCGAGGAGGACACGATCCCAACAATCAAAGTGTTCGACGATAATAATAAGCGCAAAAGGGATTCGGAGATCTCGAAAAGGCGAGATCAGCCTCCGAGGCAGATCGAGACTCAGCAGAGCTGGTTTGCGAAGTTATTGCGAGTCAAACCTGCCACCCGGATCGTGTGCTTTGCTGTCAATAAGAGACGAGCTCGCCAAGAGGTCACTTTCATTTTCAAAGATTGGGCCCGATATGGTATGGAGAACGTCCAGGTCGACAAGGCGCGCGATATGGTCTTTGGTACTGTCAACGAGATCAACTATCTCGCCATCAAACCTGTGGCGGTTGCAGCAGAGTTTATGCTTCTCTACGAGCATGGAAAGAAGGTCCACATGAGCATTGGTCGATTCACACAGGAAATCGGTGCCGCCACCAGCTTCAACAGAGTCATGGATGCTCTCGAGTCTGCATTCACAGCCCGTGGTATGATGGTCACTGACGAGTCGACAAAGAGAATGATGATGGAGACTTTCAAGCACTCCGGAAAATGACGAGTTCTGTGGCCTACACCCGACTTTTGCTTTTGCGACACTTTGAAGACTCCACTATCTGCGCCAAGTCGTCACGCTCGTCATACTCTCCTTTCGTTACAATCATCGATCTCGTCGCGCTCGACATCTCTTCGGAGCGGAGACTGTTTTGCTCTGTCGATGTCATTTCGCAAATCTTGTTCCTGTTTCGGCTACCCATCAACGCTCTTGCTCTTGTTCTTTTCAGACCTTACTGGAAGAACTGGATACTTGTCTTCGTCGTCATGAGGTATGCTCACAGCTTACTTGAGTCGCTTTACTCTTCGTACTGCATTGCCAGCATCGTGCTTTCTTTTCGGTGGTCGACTGCATCTCAAGATAGGCGTAATGGGCGGGGGGTTTTGCTTGGAGAAGTGGATGTTGGAGTGGGACTGGGGGACAATGAACTGTTGGCGTTACGGGGGTGATATGACTCGTTCTATCGTACCAATCCTTTCTTCCGGGGACCATGGAGAGTGTCTACCACGGTGGTCACGATGGGGGAGATCATTTCGAGCTTTTTATGACTGTTTTTGTATGTTGAATTAGTCGGTAATAAATGGATGTTGGTCATTCAACTGTTCGCGTTTCTAAAGAGGCGGTGCTGTGATAATTATGGGATAGTGAATCACTTTGGTATTTAAACAGGTCACAGACTGCTCTTCACTTTCCATGGTCGGAGAAAGAATAATCACATTCAATGTTGAATAGTTTCGCAGCCCAGGAGAAGGTTGCCTCTCAAAGCTTGCAAAATCCTGGCGCCATTTGGCTGACCATCAAGAAATACTTTGGTCATATGTAATGGCAGCGGAGTTGACCAAGGAGATCAATCATCCGGCAAGTCTGGCACTGCTTATGTTGGGAACCCACAACATCTGTCATAGCCTGACAGATCCAATGAGTCTCTACCTAGAGAATCATTCCTTTCTGGTCTCGCGGCCACGATTGGCTTGCAAGGCACCCATCATGCCTCTCAAGCATGAATTGGCAATCACCGCAAGCCACTCGTTTGCCTTTCGCTCCTTCGCTAGTTCGGACCTCAACTTGGTCAGCTTCTTCTCCTGAGCCATCATGCCGAATACCAAGGATGCCATGGCTATCTCCTCGAGCCATTCCTTCGTCTTTCGCTCCTTCTCTAGTTCGGCCTTCATCTCGAGCAGCTTCTTCTCCTGACGCTTCACCTTCCGTAACATATCTTCTCGTTCGAAAGTACAGAGACCGTCCACATCCCGGTACACATCCCGAGAGCATGGATACGAGATCTCGTCCTCGGATTGACTGTGTCCGGAAATTCTGAGGAGGTATTGCAAAGCAATGATGTGTTGTGAGAGAGAGAGTCTTCTGTTTGGCTGCATCGCGGATCTGCTCAAGTGTGACGCTTTCCATTGCGGCAAATGTAGCATCGTAGGACTGGCCGAGCTCTGCGTGAAGCATGTCCAATTCCTCGTCAACACTGTCTAAGGCGCTTTCGTGAGTTGCGAGAAGCCTTAGAACCTGCACATGCTCGAGGTCCGTGAGCTCTGCTTTGTTCCTGTCGGTGGTCATATCGGCCTGAATTTCGAATACAGGAGCCACCGGCTTGTTGATCGCGATGAGAGGTGTAGCGTATGTATCTTTTGCGAGTGACCTGGTAGCTCAAGTCTTGCTTTTCGCCCCTGGTTATGTAGAGCCGACGGTGGTATGGACACTGGTAGTGGGAGCGAGGGAAGTGTTAGAAGGTGGAGCATAGAGTTTTTATTATGATTTGCGTAAAAATACAATCGCTCAGAAATAGTATGTTATTGTTCAGAACATCGGACGGGAACAAACAGCAACAACGATGTCTAACGGCCGGCCTGGATGTATCATTATTATCCTCTCCAGAGATATCGGTCAGCTATGCCTTCTCAAGTTTTTATCCACCATAAAATCACTCTCCGGTATGCAGAAGCTGACTGGGTTGACGATAAGAGATGGATGCTTTCCTAATTCTTTACGGAGCTAATGAATCTTTGGGAAATGTACTGCTAAGATTGTCACTAGAAGAGACAAATGGATATCACCATGTAATGATGTATGCTCCAAACGAAATTGTCGTGTTTTATTCGCGGAATTACTATAGCCTTCTCAGTCTCAAGGAGATCAAACACAGTATTTATATGAGAGGGGTTAATGATCTTTTGATTTGTGGCAGTGTAGTTCAAGGAATGTATCAAAGCTGACGTTTCTAGGAGTACCTGACACTCTGAGGACTTCCGATAGTGTAATCTGATCAAACTTTTGACAGATGTTGACCAGGTGAATATCAGAACCGCTCGAATCAGCTGCAACCGTTTGCTATCTCTTCGCCTGTCGCCCGGCATATTTGTTCCTGAAAGTTTAACTGTCGCACTTCGACTCGGAAGATCAATAAGAGAACACCAATAGTCATGATCCAATAACATGTTGAGACGAAAGTTTCCTCGGAAGTTCCACTCGAGTCAAGTCGTCCGACCTCAGCCTTACAACAAGGCAGTTTCTTCAGCCCTAACTCTAAGGAGACTAGCTCCCGTAAGGCTAGCCTTATTCAAAGAAAAGAAAACCCACTCACGTGATATCTAAGACACCTCACCAACGCACCCCTTTTTGCCCCTTACATCGAGGCAGTGCAATCACCGACACCCAGCAAGCTGGTCATCCCGAGAAGACACTATGATCACGGCATAAGCTTCATAGCCATGGCCAAAATAGCAAAACCGACAGCTCGCGTCGCTCAAACATATCCCAGGTCGGCAGGTCCAACAAGCATGAACAGAGTCCCACAGCCCAACCAGCCCTCAGTAGCACGGACTCGACTCAATCCAGCGGCGCTTGCAGTGTAATATGCATAAGAATTTATCCGCTCTTTCTCGCTTGGTTGAACTTGAGATCGGAAGTCGTTTGCTGCTTTGGTGTGGTAGTGTGGCGCGGGTTCGCTTATCAAGGTTGCACCGCCACAGGAGGGTTACCTTTCAGCCGACGTCGTTGCACGCTGCTTCGAAAGCAGGGAACGTCTATCTCCCAGGATGACAGATCCAGTTGTCGTCTCGGTGACCTCATGACTTTCGAGAAACACAACAAGCTGATGTCTCTAAGGCCCTTATCCTGCACGGTAACTGCACTCGCGGTTGAAACCCACATGGTTCCAGTGCGACAAATCTCTAGTTGTACTTGAACGGGGGCCATATATACCTATTGATAGTCCAGTGGAATCCACGTATCGCATGATTGTCCGTGCGCGGGCTGGACCACATGCAGGTATGTCGCACAAGGTATGGGGATCTGCCCATGTATCCACGGCCGTGCTGAGAAGCTTTGGATGATTGACGCTAACATGGCATGGAAAAGCCGCAGATTACCTCCCAGGAGACTGATGCAATTATTGAGGGACAGGAGAAGTTTCGTGTGGCGAGGTGAGCATAAATTGATTTCTGGCAGTAGTCGAGTTACGAGTACCTCCTCGGCATATCTCATATTCGTTCGGAATATGGCCGATAAGAGGCAAATACATGTAAGGGCCCTGCTGCAGTGAGACTTGAAAGTAAATGGATTGCTGATGCCTGTGCAGCGGATGATTTGTCTATAGCTTTTATGGCTTATCTCTGAGAGGTCGTCAATATGAGCCGTCAGTTTTGATTGGTGACCTTTGCTAGGATACAACCAGTATATGTGTACAAAAATATTAAAAATCGCGGGGAAAGGAGAGAAACGAGAATAGGAACAGGAGGGACGAGTTAGCCTCCCAGATGTATGAAGCATGGATGGGTAGAAAGTATTCAAACTCAGCGTGGGTTGAGACGTGTGTTCCTGAATTTGGATCCCACAAATCATCAAAAGCCGCGAATGGCTACGCCCGGCGCCTGAGAAAAGCCATGGAGTTATAGTGATGAAATGATATAGGGTGGGGAGCTGGGATTGTCAGTAAACCAACCGCCAGGAAGTTGTTGAAGGCTGTTAGATATCATAGATCGGCTTCGTAAACCCCGCCATGAAATCTGCGGACTCGAAATCGATAGTTCAGACGCGAGCAGGTAGCCAGCGTATCTAACCCATCTTCGCCGCTGATTACGAACGGAGTTTTGCTTAAGACTGGCCCCTGAGGCCGGAGCCTTCTCATCGCATGAAGCCTCCGTCGAGAATGCACGGTATGAAGGGCCGTTACCGGCGACGGTCCAAGCTCCACTGGCAGGGCTAGCTCAAGAGTCAAGGGTACAGATGTGTGGTCACGAATGACTAAGCTACATACATAGATCGGCGTTTATATCCGCTGCTGTGCCGCAGAGATGCAGAGAAGCGAGCACGCCTTCCAGGGCTGATGATGCCCTTGACCCTTGTGCTTCGAGCCCGTTCGTGCATACTCGCCAAGTAGGGCCCCGTAGAGAAGATCCTTATCCAAAACAACAAGCCGCATGGGGGTGAGCTTTTCCGAGTGCCACACCCCAAATCCCTTTGGCATACGCCCGTGAGGGGCAATACCATACCGGGATTCGAATAGTCAGACAGCTGGATGGCGGATGCTGAGAGGTAGGAGGTTCCTAGGATTTTACGCAAGCGTATTTGCCGCCTTTCTGTTTCAAGGTCTCGCCATTAGCGGTCAGTTGGTTTGATATGACTCGTAGATGACCCTGGCATGGAAATGGTAGTCTGGCACATCAATGGAATGTATGCAATATAGCTGCTCATGTAATGAGAGAATTTGTTAGTTGGGGGTCATGGACCGCCTTTTCCTACCCACACTTCCAAGGAAATGGGACAGGGTGTTCCTAGACCCCCAATTAGACTGCTATATCGGTATGAATGGAGGGCAAGCGATTGAGAGCAAAGAGATAGCTCGAATTCGACAATACGAGTCTGTAGGGTAGTATTCAGCCGGGTTGTTAGAACAATGTGACCATGAAGCGGCAGTGGCAGCGTCAGGGTCCCGAAAGCATGAGATGTCACTGTCAAATGCTGCTGTGCTCGGAGTGATCTAACACTTGGTAGCGAGCTGGGACTGAGAAGTGTTCGGCATCGGGGCGATTTGGCGGCTCAGCTGAGGCGTCTTGCTGTGCCTCTTTAATACCTCCTCTGTCGGTTCCTTTGTTTGGTCGAGCTCATTCCGAGAGCCGGTCGGTCTGAGGGCCGGTCTTTATTTAGTACATAGTTGAAGCTATCGCGGTTGAGAGAGTAGCAGAAGTAGAGTGCGCACCTCTGCTACTGCTGTGTCTCCAGGTAGAATCGCCATGCTCTGTTCCACGGCTCCTAAGCCCATCACCGTGACCTGCAGGCACTGCCGCCTTAGAGATCTGCACTTTACTCCTCGTCGTATTAACATCGACGGATGTCTCCATCGGGTCCCTAGATTCCCACTATGTGCGACTTGAGTTCCCGGAGCATGCGACAGAGACAGAATCGGAAGCTTGCTGGCGTACAATTATTCAAGAACCTTTCAGTTATTCAGTATATTTCTGGATACTTGAAATATCCTCAATCATTGGAAGTATTCCTAGTTCTTCGAAGGGACCAGGTGGACGTTCAACATTTGTCATCACAATGGAAGTGGAACTCTTGGAAGGCTGAGCTGATGTTGCAGATTAACATTTGATTTTCCGCGGCGTGTTTCAGATCTGGTGTCTTGGGTTTCTGCTTCCTGTCTTTTGGGACTGGATGATTCATCCATGATTATGAACCGAGAATGTACTATCCAGACCGAATGCAACAAGCCAAGATAGGGACATGTCAATATCGTGATGATTTTCGGCGGCCACGTTTGACAGGCCAGATGCAATTATGGGGGATGCCGTGGCTCCATGTCGCCTTGTGCGCGGCGACAGAGTTGTGGTCGCGCAATTGACAGATTGAAGTGGCAGCACATATCTCTGTCCGTGGGTCTTACCTGTAGCTCTTACTACATGTAGGGCCTCGCCGCCTTGAAGGTTGACTGGAGTTTCCGTCTCCTCGGGGTAGGGCTGAGCCTTTCGCTAGCGGGCCGTCGCAGGAAGCCGTCGCTGGATCCGTCATTCGCGCTCACCGAGATCCTACCTTAGCGCCATCCCTTGACCCGTGAGCCTGTCTTCGTGAAAGTCTCGACCGTTCCCGACTCTGGATGTGCCTTATCCCCTCTCGACGGTGCTGAAAAGAGCACGTGTCTGCCAGGAAACCAAGTCAAGGATGATTTACGTGTATCGATGGTCCAGACATGCAGCCAATAACATGAACGATCACTGTTCGAAGGCTCGTATATCCGTAGCAGCAGACTGTGGTTTTGTTTCGCACATCTCCTGCGGTCTTGTCCCTCGGCCTTCAGGCTGGGCAATAATTCCATATCATTGACGCTGGCACGCTGGTCTCGGAGCTCGGGGAGGAGCACGGCCAGCGGACGGCAGTACCTTAGCCTGTAGCCAGCGTTACAACAGCGACAGCCTTTTCTGCATTGAGACCCTTGACCAGGCTCGCTCGACTGTCTCCACATACAGCGGGCTTTTGCACGCTAAACGCTTTCTCAGCCCAGTCGCTCTCGGCATGGGCGTGGCTGTCCCTCACGCACCCGCGCGACTACCGCCCATTCGACAATCCAGGACGGCCATAATTATTCACACAACTCGACTGCCAAAGTGCATCGAAGCCCGGAGAACGGCCTCACCTCCCTTGCTCTGTCCGACAGTCTCCTCTGCCAACCGCCAAGAGCCGACTTGGGTCTCATTGTCCTCGCTGCCGCCCAAGTGGCTTGCTTGCTTTTTGCAACTTGCGCCGCATCTTAATTCACCTCCCTCCCTCTTCGCCTGCGACGCAAACTCTCCTCCTCCCACCCTCCCCTCCCCGCCCCTCGACCCTGTCGTCGACCCCAGGCCAAGGGTAGAGTCCCAGGCCCTAACCTTCGTTTCGTGGCCTCTTATTCTCCCTCCATCGCCTGTGGCATGTTACTGCTTGCATTCCGATTCCTCTTCTATATGCCCCGCTCTCTCTGCCCCGGCCAGCTCTGTTGATTTCATCATGGACATACCTCGTTATGCCTCGGCCGACCGCCGCCAGTCGCTGGCTCTGCCCGAGATTCATATTCACAATCCCAATGCGAATGACCGCTATGGTCGGTTTGGCGGCCGGTCGGCCTCTTTCCAGTCCATACCGTCTCCTATCAATGCGCCGGGTCCAATGTCCATTCCGAATGCTCAAGAGCCCGTACCGCCCCCGCTCCCACCACCGCGGTTCATACCCTCCATTCAGAGCAGCGCGCGTGAAGGACCAGACATTGCCTGGCAGTGGGAGAACGCCCGCCAAGAAGCCAGCTGGCCCAAGTCGAATACTGCGCAGATCAACCCTGGGTCGAGTCTTTGCGGCGGGCCCTTTGGAGGGCACAGGAGGGAACCGTCAGATGAACGACCTTCTGAGCGACGGAGCAGTTCCACCTCGACGGTCAAGTCTATTTCGGACGCGAGATATGACCGACGTGATAACTATCCACGCATTGATGAAGGCTATCACAGTCTTTCTGGTACGAGTATAGGCTCAAGCAGGTCAGTCAAATATATTCGTATCTTCAGCAAGCTTCGGCGCACCTTTTTAATGCCACATGGGATGTTTTCTTTGCTTTCTTGCTATCCTTTGCCACTTTACTGACTAGTCACTTCGCAGATCGAAATTCGGCGATTCTGCTCTTGGGAAGACGGAGTTTTCAAGCTCGGTACACGACCAGTTCCGAAGTAATGCTGCCGATTACGACAAATCTCTTCTTCAAAAACTCGATTCTCGTCCAAAAGTTGACAACAAGAGCCCGCCACATTCTTTTCCCCGTGCTTCCTTCAGCTCTTCGGCCGGCGACACATCGCCAACCTCTCGACAGATCGCACTCGAGCAAAGAGAACGCAATCTTCTAAAGCCTTTGTCTCTGCCAATAAACCCGGGGAAACCAGGTTTATCTGAAAGTCCTCTCGCTCGATGGGCCGACAACGGAACCCCTGCGATATCACCACGCAATCCAGGCCCATTTGGGCAATCAGGTCCCTTTGACTTCAGATCTCCCACCGAGACGGTCGACCCCGACAAATCTCCTCGCCCCTATATTCGCAGATCTGGAAGTGGATCTGTTCTCGGCATGGGTGACGATACATCGAGTATCTCAAGTCATTCGAACAGAGGAAGTTATGATCACAATATGTTTATGGATGCCGAGGGCGGTGATTTCAACATGGAAGAAACTGGGTTTAGGCGGCTGAGAATTGATGATCGTGCTTACCGCACGGATGCCTACTCTCCGGGGGCTACGACTGGACAGAAAAGGAGAGCATCGTCGCCCCCTAGAGATGATTCTCTACCGTCATTGCATATGGTCAGCAGTGCAAGCGATCTCTTCAGAAGGCGAGAATCAGCCTCAAGGGCGTCTCCTACCCCGCGACTTCGATCTAATTGTGGTTCAATTTCATCGACTGCATCCGGACCCAGAACCAATTCATACGCCTCCAGCCTCTCAATTGCAGCAAGCAGCATCACCACAAATTCTTCTTATGGGAGATTATCACCAGGTGGAATTTCGCCCGGTGGTATCTCTCCGGGGGCGACCGATACAAGCCTTGACTCGCCCTATCTTACAACAGGCTCAATTGACCCCGGTCCGGTTTCGCGACCGAATCACCAACGGACTTTATCTGAAACGCGCCCTCTGATGTCGTCCCGCAAACTGACCGATAACATATCTCATGCCAAGAGCTCGAGCGCGGGCAAACTCCAGGGTATCTTCATCTGCGAGTGTTGCCCTAAGAAGCCTAAGAAGTTTGACACATCAGATGAACTTACGTAAGATATTGTATCCCCAAACCACATCCATACCCTACTAATTGTCACCGTAGTGCACACGAGCAGGAGAAACAGTACGAATGTGCCTACTGTCGAAATCGGTTCAAGAACAAGAATGAAGCCGAAAGGCATCAGAACTCCTTACATTTGCGGAAACATTCATGGTCATGTGCTGCTCTGGCTGATTTTGGCGCCGCCTTCCATACCAGTACCGTGAGACCTGGAGAGGCCGACACGTGTGGCTACTGCGGGGAGGACTTCCCCAAAAGCGGGATATCGTCGAATGGCTCTGCTTCGCATCCCAGTGGCTCTATGAACGTTAATCGATTCGCCACTGATCAGGATTGGCAGTTACGAATAACACATCTGCAAGAGGTGCACAAATTTCGGGAATGCAATCACGCCAAAAAGTTCTTTCGTGCAGACCATTTCAGACAACATCTCAAGCATAGCCATGCAGGAACTAGTGGGAAATGGACGAACATGCTCGAGAATGCTTGTATGAAGGACGAGCCGCTTCCAATACCGCTACGAGATCGCGCGGCGGGCAGCATCAGCAGTCAATCAGCAATGCTCCATGAAATGATATCGGAAGAGGGAGAGAGCTGAATGACAGGGTGGACTTTACGAGCAGTGCATGCGACCGGCAAGCTCGATTGCGCATCTCGTATTCCCTAGCAATAGGATCTCGCGGCTCGGCAAATCCCTCCACCTCCCAAAGAAGGATCTTGACACAAATGCTTCCGCTTTCAGCCCAGTACTTAGGTACCCATGCGTCATGTTCGCTAATCTTGGTCGTCTTGGTTATTTTGTATATATCCGGGACTGCATCGCTTTCAAATACCCCAGATCGACATCATACATGTTTACATCTTCGGCTGCCTCCTTCCATTGTCTCGATGATATACGACTTTACGAGCTGGCGTATATTGGCGTCGGCCTTTCTTCGATGCGCGCAGTAGCTGCTCAGCAGCACTTTATTGTCTATTCGAGTCTCCGACGTCATCGCGGAGATTCCTCCCCCCCTCCCCCCATTTTTGCCTTGCTGGGGATTTTTTTCTTTCTAGAGGGACGGGAGAATATATGGCTGGGAAAGCAGGAGTGCTATTTTGATACCCATCGGCAAGCGTTTCTTTTTTTGGCTGCCCTTAAATAATTGCCGAGCTTGGGATAAAGAGGCGGCTCGGGAAGTGTGCTTGGAAAAAAGGGTTTCGAGGTAATGGGGTGTGAAATCGAAAAGCATATACCAAATTCTACGGGGAGGGGGATATGTGAAGGGGTGATTATTTGGATTGGTTGTTTATTGCGAAAATGGACATAATTTTTCCCGATCGAGGGGAAAGCATTTATATAACTCGCCAAAGACGGTGCAGTCGAGCAGATACACAATGGAACAACAAGAAATACCCGCGAGCTGCAGCTGATTCCTCTTCTTGTCCCTTGACTGTCAACAATGTCACATTGGAGTTTTTCTTCGCCGAGTACTTGCCGGGTCATTCACGACCGGCCATATGGATTCATAGTTGATACATTGACGCTCGGTATGGACTAGCCCCCAGTCCGAGCCGCATGTAGTAGTTACTAACTCGTGCTACAGTTAGTCAGTCATCGATCATTCCTCCGCACATCCACCATGACAGTGAGTGATGGCGCAATTCGGCTTCTTCCTGTCGGTGTGACACAATCTTCACACATCACCACCCGATATTTCACTTATTCAGCATTCAAAGTCCCAGAAACACCGAATACGAGGGCAAGACTACATGTTGTCGAACTGTGTTACCCCCAAATTTGGTAAACAAATCGTCGTAGTCGTATGAGGGGGAAGGTCTCTCACGCCCTATTTCATGTACTTGAGAATAATCCCATCCGATCTTGGTGTGTTACACGGAGGGGAGATGTTGGGCCGAGCTTACCATGGGAACCTGGGTCCTGGGTTCGCGGCACTTGCGGCTGGGGGCGAGGTGGTCGACTAGGGGGGTAGGCAAGTTGTACATTAGGCTTGATGTTTGCTGCTTGCACGATTTGTGAAGCTGAATGGAGACGGAAGCTGAAGCGGATTGATGGTGGGTGATGTGGGGCTCAGGAGTCAGATGGGGCGGGGGCGGGAGGTTGGCAAGGTTGTAGGCCTTGGGCATCTCAATATTACTGGCTTGGATTTTCACCGGGGAGCTGACGCTGGCCCTACAGAGAGTATTTGGCGGTGGAGAAGTGCTGGTAGCTGGCAGTGTCAGCTTCAGTTGGCTTTTGGTTACACAGGCCACGGGGTTCCGCTCTCCTAACAACAGGACTTTGGACAAGCTGTAAGTACATCGACAGATCTCGCTCTGACAGGTCATACGGAAGCTCTGTTCAATGTTCTCTTTACTTACCTAGGTATCTACAGAAATCTGTAAATTGGACGTGGTTCTATTCCAACCTAACTTGCATTACTGCATGTTCCAGGGTTAGGCTCTCTGGCCTCCCTTTCTCACAGTCCCAATTCAATACACAGCATGGTGGTTTTTGAAGGTCCTAGTCCTTACTGTCCCATCTTCGAGCAGACTGGGATCTTAGGCATACCAGGAACCCCCGTCACAAATACGCCAATCCACATCCTTACAATCTCTTCAGACAAGGCTGAAATATTATTTCAAAGGAGACCGCGCTTAAGCACCAGAAATATCGGGTAGGTAGTCGTAGCCCCCCTGATATTTCTAGCACTACGTTTTTCAAACTCCAGTCCGCAACGCCAATGACGCAAGCTGTCAGTGCCTTCTTGATCCTTCCGCTCATCATTTACTACATGTAACAGCTCAGTCGACGCAATATCACAAAACACACTCCTCCAATGATCAGCAGAAAACACATGGAATGCGTAAATCCATATGTAAGGACAACATTGAAAGCCAAAAGGCGTTTAGATCGTCGTAGAGAAGCGCCGTGCTGACAACTCGCTGGCAGGCGCCTCGTCGAAGCCGTTGGTGTGGACTCCCCGGTCAGCATTGACGTAGAAGGCGGTTGTGGCTTTGGGGTGATCGAGCTTTGGTCAGCGGGGAGGCAGGATGGGGCTTGCTGCTTGTTGACTTGTTGGTTCGCATAAGGCTGGGGCGGAAGGATTGTAATGCTGGGAGGGGGTGTCACCGTGTCAGCACTTTATTTGTACAGATCTATCTGCACCCGCTGGGTTGGATAGGATTCCGGGTGGGAAGCATTATTCGGTCTAGGGAGGAATGCATTGGTGTGTGTCGGAGGGATTCATGGCGAGGATAAGAAGATGCAGACATTGAAGGAGAAAGGCATGGAATGCTGTGGGCCCGCCATCTACTTCCGATGTCTACGACTTTAGTGGTCTAGAAAAGCGGTCAGAAATCAGAATAAATCTTCATGTGTGTCTTGACACTGCAACGTTGCCATGATCCACGACCCACGTAACTAGGTAGGTTCTCAGGCTGTGGGCGGATACCGATAATGAAATGCCGTCCTGGATGTTTTTTAAATTTATACGAGGAAGTTGAGAAAACTATCCGAACTCTCAATAATTTACGGCCGCGGCTACAACGAACACACGCTAGACTCCTACTAAGCCTCCCTCGGCAATTACCCACGCTGCCAGAACACTCTCACTCTCGGTGATCAGGAATATTCATAATAATTAGGAATACTTATAGTCATTAGGAATATCTATAATAATCAGAAATATCCAGAATAACCAGGAATATTCAAAGTGATCAAGAATATCCAGAGTAATTATAACTATTTAAAGTACTCAGCAAGACTTTGTGAGCAGTATCTAAGCCGGGTAGGGTTATTGAGATGGCGGGAAACCAGGTTCAAACCTTCATTGTACGGATGAGCAAATAACTGCCATCAGCAAAGCAAGGACTTCAAATGTTGCTCCTCTGAGTCGCTGGAGGAGCAGCTTGCAAGCCGTTACTAACATGTAGGTATTTTGTGACATTCGGCTTTCTAATGCTGCGACTTCACAATCTTGCGCCTATACCTGGTTGGGTCGTTCATATTCCCAATCTAACTCTGGAGCTTCCGTTCAATTGCTACTATGTGCATCCACATGAGTTTCTTATGCACACCTGGTCTATAGCGTACAGTCGGCCAGGATTTTAATTCCCAGTGGGTCAGTTAGCGCCAGGGTAAGTCGTGGTTGTGGGTCCTAGGCCATTTACTACAATGGGGTAAGATTAGCAATCTGGTGGTTTTGATTCAAAAATTCCTTAATAACCACGCAAGCAAAAAATACGGGAGAAATTCGAGACAGAAATAGAAATAGAGAGTCCAGATGCCCGTAAAATAAGTGTTTTTAAATAGCAAAAAAAGAGATTTCTCGAATGGCTTCAGTATTACCTATAGGTCCCTATTGAAAAAACAATATTGCCAAGCCGGTCCCACTAAACCAACTCCACTTCTCCACGTGGCTTACAGGGAGTGAATTAAAATCCTGGCCGATTGTACGCGTCCGGCACTGTGGTAGGGATTGCAGTGGAGAGATAACCCAAGATAATGCAGGCAAGGAAACCGGTTGTGCCCGTATCTACCCCATAGTATTGACTTTCTGAGAGGATTTCGCATTGGGATACAGCTCATCAGTCGGGAATCCCTCGTTAGCCAGACTCCAGGAGCTTGATACGTTGACCTCAACATCTTATTCGTCGCCCCGTGCTGTAGCCTGTGTGGGTCTGACCGTCTGATATATCCGTAGCCGGAACATAATACTAGGGGCTGGGGTACGTAGGGCCGTTCGTGCGGAGACTGGGGCAGAGCACGGACTGTCGATGATATCTGAATGCCTAAAGTGGATAATAATGATCCTGGCCCTTGTAGTGAACGCTGGAGAGCAACCTGGGCGGTGAGATGAGTACATGTAGCCTCCGCAAAACGGATGGCAGGCATCTGTGGACGAATAACTGCCGATATGGTCAGATTCGCTCGTGGAGTTAGGGGCCAGTCACTACCTATCCAACCGTGCAGGTCCTGAAACCATGACTGGTAACAGAAGCTTAGGACCCCGGAAGTGGAGTGTGGGGGTCTGGGGAATAGAGTTGACGCCTTGGCAGGCCGCTATGGCAACTGGCTGTGTGTTGATCCAACAACATATATGTGTCGAATCTGACTCTAGTCATCAGTATCATGGTCTGCAAGGGGGGCTTGATATACAGTCTGACCGGAATTGAGAATCCAAGCGTTGTCAACTGTACAACAAAGTCTGTACATGTATCAAGATCAGGCAGGATATAACTTTCGGAGGACACGACAAGTACGGTGAGTTGTTGACTACCTATCTGGGAATGCCATGCGAGATAAAATGTCGGCCATCGACACCGCGGAAGGAACTGCGACATGACTAACGAGGGATCAACTACCAAGCACACAAAAACAGGTGACATGGATCGAAGTTTGCAAGAGCTTGTTCCTTCAACTTGTATGATCTGAAGATCGCGAATACCGCGATGTGGTCTGAAGTCCACGGCCAGTAGCTCGGGTTGGTCCCACAAAGCCGAAAATGCTCCGCATAGACGACGAGGGTCAAGGTTCAACAGACAACAAGTGAGAAGAACATTTGATGTGTTGACTAGCAATTCAAATTAGTCATCTCAGTCATCGTGAACGCGCAGGTAAGCACTAAAGTGTCAAACGAATCGAGGCTGAGATTTGTAAAAGCGTGGCGCGGCGTCAATGGCGCCACAAAGCCAAAATTCGTGCCGATCACTGAAGGCGTGATGGGGTTCAAAGTCCCTGGAGGATAGTACTGGCGCATTGCATAAAATAGTCGTACTGAAAAATAGAGAGGAGGCCGTAGCCCCTGAAGCCCGGATCAGCATCCGGGCTTTCGAGAGCATCCGACAGATCGTTCCCCGATGGCACTTCATGTTGTATTTTCGTCTGATCGTTTCCCGACCAAGAGCATGTTGCTATTTGCTAACAACAGGCCTCTCGACTCTCCGGTTGACGCCGACTTGTAGTCCATGAGGTTAGGTCTCATATGTGGCGTGGCCCAAGAGCGATCGAAGAATCCTTGTACCATCGGCGTGAAAATCCGATTTTTCGTTGCTGTATGGGATTCCCATAATCTGTCGGCGTCTTCTGCATAATCCAAAGTACAGGAATCCGCTGAATGCCTCCCAGGTCGGCAACCGGCAAGGCGAAGAAGGCGATTTCTGACTGCTTCTCGCAACGGCTTCAATACTGTTGCATCCACGATGACCACCATGTGTCTCAAGCTCTCGGGAATCCAGATTATCCGAGCATTGCCAGGACTTTGTGCTTCTGCAGTTCAGGTCATAAAGAATGACGTGAAATGGTGAGATACTCAGGGCAAGTCCTTTGGTACAGCCGGGAAAAGATTAGGATTCTGCAAGCGTTCGCGGTTCCGTTTTGCTTGCTCTACGACCTTTTTCTTGTTTACACGCATCTGGTAGAAGGCACTGTAGTCGAATTGTGAGCATATCGGCTGAATACACTTGGAATTCCGTACCTTTGCAGAGCAAATATCCTTGGTTCTTGCTCGTTGGGAGCATCCAGTTTCAGGTCAACCTTATTCTACAAAGAGTTTAAGTTTTTGTCTATAAGCCGAATAGAGAGACTCACTTTTTCGTCTTTCGCGTCATCTTTCTCCTTTCCATCTTTCTTTTCATCCTCCTTCTTGTCCTTTTCTTTCTCTTTGTCCTTCTTTTTCTTCTGCTTTTCCTCGTACTCTTGCTTCAGCCTTTCCTTTTCCGCCTCCAACTCCTGTTTCTTCCTGGCCGCGACAGCTGCTTGGTCTATGATGGGACTGCAAAATTTCTGGTCCTTGAGATGGGCCGGACAGACATAGAAGAAGTCCTGGAACGCAGTTAGCAGGCTGCAGGTCTACATACGGCGAGTAGGCGCACCTTGGTGTCAGGAGTGACAAGGACGCTTGTACTTGGCTTGTAGCAGATTTCACACGGTTTAGAGGCAGTGTCTGCTACTTTGCGGTGGTGATAGACGTTCTGGAAAGACATGTTCACTTCGCGTGCATGGGACTTTGGGTTCTCGATGTCACGTCAGAATGAGCCGCGCGACCGGAGCGCTCAGTCACACAGCCTAGAGGCAGTACAAGTGAGTTGCTTGGGTCGGATGATGTGACGTTGGCGGAAAGTTGGTGAAGTGGGGATGAAGGTTGAAGATGAGGCACCAAGGCATCCTACATACGCTCGAACACTTTTGGCACTGCGTACAGTTCGCTATCTCCACCAATCACAATCAAGCAACGCAGTCCGAGTTCCGCACTCTATGTAAGCCCTATGGAATGATCATATATTTCTGACAGTGCAGAAATACAGGCTGCATCAAAAATCAAAAAGCAAAGACCAAAAAGTGCATGTCAGTAGTCTTCAGCCTGGGAATCTGCCTGATACGCACTAGCAACGAACGTATCCAAGAATAAATAGCAGCAAAATTTCTCCTCGACGGGGAGTCGAACCCCGGTCTCCCGCGACTTGTTATCCCTTTCGGGATTGACAAGCGGAAATCATGACCGTTAGACCATCGGGGATGAAGAACTTTGAGAGGCTCTGATGGTGTGATGTGAATTGGCTGCACGATTTGATTCATATACATGTGGGCTCAGTAGACAGCAATCCTACGCCAGATTTCAGGCACCGCCTTGGGACATGGGTTTAAGCGCCGAGGCCACAACATCTCTGAAGCTAAATCGACCCCACGGTTACCATGTCGCTATTCCCGCACCACAATTGGCTGTCGACGGGGCCATGTACAGCAAAACTGTCGAGAGAGAAGGGCGTTGAATGGCTGGTCTGTCTTTCTGGAAATAGCACAGCTCAGATTGATGCAAGGTAGGCCGCATACATGTGCAGCAGCGCAAGCGCGCGGGAGCTCAAGTCTCTTCGGAGTTGTCACCTTGGTCTGCTTCCTTCTCTTATCCGCATGTCATTCGACTCTTTTCGCAAGAGGTTTCGACTCGAGAATAGTTTGTGTTTGAAAAACACTTCTCTAAAGCTCTCGCTAATCTACGGCCTGTTTATTCCTGGGAGAATACGGACCAAAGCCCTGGTGAGTTGTTCGACAGCTGGTACTGAGGCGGGGAATCCAAAAGCTGCATTGCGAACCTGTCATCCTGCTGAACATGAGCTGATGGCATGCCGACCAGATCGCGGAGAATCGCGTCAAAGATCAGCTGTCCAAGTGCGCAGAACCAGACCCCGATCTTGAAGCCTAGGACAGAAAGACTCCAACGAAAATGTCGCAAGGTTACTATCCTCGTATGGCAGCCCAATTCCGACCTGACGAAGCTCTCGACTGACTTCTCATAGCGCCCCCTGACAAGAATGGCTATGCCAGTAGGTCTTCTTTCAACCAAACTACCGATTTCAGCTTCGTCTGACAACGTTCGCCAGGTCAACAACATTTTGCTCCTCCTCCCTCTTCTCCACCACCAACCCAAACATCTCATACGCAATACTACCCTCCTCCACCAGCACAATCCCCTCCGCAGAATACCGCCTCCTATCCTCCACCTCCACAAGCCCAGACTCCTTCCCAGCAACCCCAATCACGAACCTATACTCCCCCGAATTTCTCTCATCGTGCCTCCTACTCTCAGTCATCTCAATTCTCTTATGGAGGGTCTCCCGGTCCGGCCCCAATCCATCCTTCCGGAGCTCCTGGATATGCTGAGCCCCCTCCTTCAGGCGGCCTGGTTGGAAACCCGGAACCCAGCGCTCCATACCCGCCCGAGAAGTCCGCGGCCTATGCACAGCAGGGAGAGGATGACCTCGAAAAACCAGCTTTGAACACTAGCCAGACAATGAACCTTCAAAATGGTGCACCACCTGCCAACCACTTTGTCGGCGCAAGTGCTACGCAAGATGATGTCGGTACATTCAATGGCGGAAGCTACCGCATCAGCCACCGAGATACAAACTCTATCTTGACTCTCCAACTGGCCATTGGCTGCCCATTGCAAGTCAGGCCCGGGGCCATGATTGCAATGTCGCACACAATGACCGTCAAAGGATCCGTCAAATTTAGCATGAAGAAGCTCGTAGCTAGCGGCGATCTGCTGCACTCGACATATACCGGTCCTGGGGAACTATTACTAGCTCCGGCCTCGCTAGGAGATATCACCAACTTGAGATTGAGCGGAAACGAGCAGTGGAGCTTGAGTAAAGATTGTTTTCTGGCGGCGACACAGGGAATTGTGAAGGACTATAAGAGGCAGGGCATAGGAAAGGCCATGTTTTCTGGCGAGGGCTTGTTTGTGTATAAGATGTCGGGGACGGGAATCGTTTGGATCACAAGTTTGGGAGCCATTATCAGGAAAGATGTGAGTATGAGTCGACTTCAGGAGAACCAAAGCCATGGGCATAGCACTGAAAGCATCAACTAGTTGCAAGAAGGTGAACGTTATGTGGTTGATAACGGCCACCTCGTCGCTTGGAACACCAAGTATGTAATTGAGCGCGTTGCTTCTGGTGGCGTTATGTCTGGGCTTGCGTCAGGAGAAGGCCTGGTTTGCAAGTTCACGGGTCCAGGAACCGTCTTCATTCAGACGAGAAATCCGGTAAGTCAACACTACTGACATGAGCGCGAGATTGGCATTACTAATTATGAACAGACGGCTTTCGGCCAGTGGCTGGGTGCACACGGCGGGTTTTAAACTTTTCGGACGTTTGGCGTTGATGGTACTGGCCTGGTGCTCATGCTGCGGTCATCTCGTGCTTCTCCTTCATGGAGAGGCTTAACGTCGTATAACTCTCGGAATTGTGGAAATTGGAATTGACACTTCTCAGGTCTTACTCCATCTGCATTTTATCCTATCTTTCAATGTTGTGTACATCTTATGCTGTCGTGCAGTTTAAGGTTCCCGGGGTTGCAGTGCAGAGCTATCCGCACGCCAGAGCAGGTAAGTCCCTTCCTTACTTACAACACAGGAAACTGCAGATCTCAACCACAACGACGCCTTCCAAATGGCTACTGAAGGTAAGACCAGATGGTGCATCACCTATGCAACGTCTTTCCCCTCTTATCTCCAGCTTTTCCTCAACTGCTCCTCCGTCTCTCTTCTCCATCATCAACGACACCACTGGCCCTCCAGTTTTTGGAACTCCTTTCACCAAGTTCGATCGCCGAACTTCTAGCATCTTGCATCGCGTTATCAGCCGGGCAGAAAGCATTGGAGGCACTTTTGTTTTGTTAGTAACCAGTCTCGAGCGAAGGGACTATAGCGAAAGTCCGACACCGGCTTCGACATCACTACAGGCTTACCCACCTTGAGTGTGGTCCTTGGTAAGCTGTTCTGCTGCCCTTCTTTCACCTTGAGTGTATGCAGGAGTACAGGCTTTTTTGGCCTGTTGCCTGGATCACAATCATCGGCAGTTTCTTTGCCTTACTCACATCCCCTGTTTCAACAACATCAAGAAGCCAGATTCGCTGTGTTCATATGCTGACCACTATGCTCTTAGCAGCACCACGGCTTCCTCTTCTCTGCCACGCGTCGCTGTCAATCAAGATGCCTGAGTCTCAGATCCCTCAACCTGCGTCACCGCTCCCCGGTGCCCAAGCTCGCGGGATCCGCCTTCGGACCTCGACTGGCAGCAGCCCAGTACGCAAGCCTGTTCTCTCGCGCAACCGAAGTCCACTCAAAGTGAAAGTGGCCTTCCCGCCCGGCAAGAAGAGCCCTGGCGGCAGTACACGCAGTCCGAAGGCGAGTCCGCGGTCTGTACCTCTGCCCGCCACTCCCAGCCCTGCGGATTCTTTGGCAAACAACACCTCAAGATTGGGTCGAAGCCCAACGCGCCTAGGCTCGCTGAAAGACTTGAGATTCGTGGGTAAAGAAAATGACAGCGAGTTCGAAGAGACGAAATTCAGCGCGCGTGCTCTGGCAGGCTTGGGTGGTAAGGACAAGTCTGTTGAAATCAGTAGCGGTGATATGAAGATCACGTTGGGGGGCTGCCCGGGTGGTATTGAGATTGCTAGTGGCATTCAAACTGAGGCTGCTGCGTCGCAGCAGAATGAAAATGCTGTCATGGAGATCGACCAAGGAATTAGTGAGATTGACATTGTGGAAGGCAAGGGAAGAAAGAGAGAGGGGACAAGAGTCTCGCCGCAGAAAGAAGGTGAGGTGAAGCCCGGTGCTGCTGACGGTGATTGCTTGATGTCCGTCGGAGGTGGGAGAGGACCCTCGAACACTATCGACGACTCAGCTTGCTTGTCTCAGGAAGACTTCAGTCCCATCCGTCATTCCAGCATCATGGGTCGTCTGAACGACATCTCCAATGAGGCATTGAGCCCTGTTGGTCTGGAAGGTATCCCGGCTGTGTGTGAACAGGAACAAACACCATCTCGTTCTACGTCTGGATCATCGGCTTATAGCTTTGTCGATAAGCTGACTTTCCCGATTGGCCTTGACGAATTGAAAGCTTCGAAGGGATACGTTGACTCTGACGATGAACCTGAATTCACCACCCCGCCAGAAACTCTTGATCGACCTCAGAGCACAAGAGTCGATGCATGTGCTAGCCCTCTCACGGTAGCTTCAGCCGCCTCATCCAAACCACGCGGTCTTGGGCTGAGACTGGACACCTCTTGTGGCTCCTTCTCATCGGGTGACCCTCCTAGTGCGACCATGACTGACAGTGCGAAGAGTCCCACCGTACATGAGACGGCTTCGCCTCTTCGTAGCCCAGCTTGGATTTCGCCAGCACCGACACCGACCCGACTCAGACCTGCTCTTAGCCTACCCGGACGTGTCAAAGAGCCTCGAAGTGGTCGGAGCAGCGATGGTATCAAGAGTGTCAGGTTCGACTTGGGTGAAATGATATTTGGGGCATACAGTGGAGGAGAGAATGCCGGTGTTCAGAACGAACCCAAACTATCTCTGTCCTCTGAGCTTCAAAGCAATGACCAAGCTATTGAGGGAGCGGGTCTTCGCCAATCACATCGAAGGGCTTCAATTGATGACAGCACGGGATCTACTGATTCGGATACTGATTTTCAGCCCAGTAAGGTACCTGATGAAGTACCCCACGCAGAAGTGCAGAAGCACGTTGCGTATACCAGCGAGTTCCATAAGCGAAGTGCAGCCAAATTTGAAAAGTTAATGAAGGCGATTACCTCAAACTTGAATGGCAGTACCAGCAAGGCTAAGAAATCTTCCACTGATGAGGGCTCCAGCCAGTCAGTGCCAAGTACTTCAGAGTCTGGTGCTTCAGGAAACACTAGTTCAGCCCCATCAGGATGTCAGACGCCAGCGACCTCAGTGGCAACCTCATACTTTACTGCGGAAGACGCCAACAACCGTGGCTCGGAGGCTTCTGATGGCTCAACCCGAACACCTTCTTGGACACACTCGGCATCAACGATCAGCGGTGGGTCCGTTAGAAGTGTTGAGGCTCCGAGTTTGCTGAAGGCTGTGGACAAGTCGAGCACTACTTCGGGCTCTGAGGCTTCATCGACTTCCGCGGATAAAGACAGACCTGTGTATGAGTTCAAAAACGGAAATTGGTGGGAGTGTTGGGGTGAGTCGGCACGAACGCCCGACGGAAAGAAGCGTGTTTCCAGAAGAGTGGAGTGGAGAGGCAAGAAATGGGTTGTTCTTGAGGACCTCCAACACAATGACCAACCGATCAAGCCTACAGGACTGGTGGAAGGCCTCACCGCGATGGCAAAGGCCAGAGCCAAGAAGAGTGCGAAAGCCAAAGCGGAACCTGTGTTCGAGGAGCCATCGAAAGACCCCGATTTTCATCGCGGACGAAAAATCGAACGAGACAGCAAAGTCGAGAAGATGGAAGGCAGGAAACAAGTCTATGTGCCGCCTCCTAAGAAAGCCATACTAGATCATAACTGGCGCAAGGCAGATAATGATGTGGATCACAATGGCCGCGCAAACAGAATCGGTGCTAAGATAACAACTGATGCGTCCGACAAAGCTGTTTTCAGGAAGTCGAGATATGCTGCAGACCTTAACAGCTTGGAACAAGAACAGTTCAAGTCAGAGCCATATGACATGCACACCTCTGATCATGCTAAGGGCAGTAAGGCGCGTGCTCTTCTCCAGACTAGATACCCTGTTGTTGAAGCACAGGGCAGTCAGCCTGCAAAGGTAGGCTATGCTTGGAAAGAATTGGTCGAGGCTGCACCCCGGGATAGTGAAGCCGCAGAGGATGCGAAGACTACTTCCTTGGTGGATCTGATCGAATCCGGCAAATTGCGTCTTGTTGACTGTTCCGAAGACACTTCGGACACTATATCTACAGTCATCAAGCTCGACAGAGGCTCGTCCGCCGACGAGACTGCAGATAATGAAAAGCGGATTCCATGGCCTGTCCTTCTCAACAAGTACCACGAGCAACGTGCAAAGTATAAGTCAGCAGTTCCAATACACCGAAAGCGCGAAAGCAGCGATCTAAACCCCGCGGCTCCTGACTTCGAGGTACAGAAGCCGGCCTTCGAGACTTACAATAACCAAGCTGAGAACATAGACCCGATGCAAGTGGCTGAGATGTACCACCGCCTTTTCTTTCCTTCCATGGACACCTTCGTGCCTCCGCCGTTTCTTGCCCCTCCCCTACCAATCGACGTATTCCGCGCGATGCCCCTGAACAATCAGCACGTGCCTCGCCCCCCACCACAGCAACCACTCAAGTCCCTCGTCACGCGCGCACCTTACGTCCCCTTATCCAACATTTCCAAATCCGTCAAAGTCCTTGACGATGACGAAGCGCCCGGACGCACGGTCAACCGGCTCGAGGATTGGTTCGCCCAACTGCAGCTGAGCAATTTCACGAGCAAATTTCCTCAGACAGGCCAGAAGGCGAATGTGGTAGGCGGTGGAAAGAAGAAGAGCAAGAAGGAGATTGGGAGAGAGGATGCGGCGGCGATTCAGCAGAAGATTGAATTTTTGTTGTTGGAGAAGAGAGAGAAGAAGCGGATTGAGCGGAAGGAGTTGCAGAGGCAGATGGTAGAGGGGAGTTTGAAGTTGAAGGCGATGTTGGGCATGCCGCTGCCGAAGGTGGAGGAGAGTGAGGATTCGGATTCGGATTCGACGATGGAGGATATCTGAGTGTGCTCGTCAAGTATGCTTTCTGCGAGTCGAGCTGAAGGATGGTTGCTCGTGTGTTGTGCTGGAAGATGAGTATGTTTTACCAAGTTTCGGAGACTCTTGTCGTTTTCTTCTGTCGTTTGTTCGCCTGTATCGCATTCTTTTTTGTATTCTTCTTTGTAGGCTTTCGTTGAATGCTCTCTTCTAATGCTTTATTGCTATGTTGGTATGTTAGCAGGATAGCAGGCAAAGTAGATGTTAGAAGATTGAGAAGCCTTGAATTAATTGAAAGTTATCAGTATTCATGGTCTGCCATCTTCTCCGAGGTCGAGGTCAGGAGTCAGCAGGGCTAACATGCTTGGAGCAACTTTCCAGGATAAATCACGTGCCTGAACCAGGACGACTATAAGCCATCTTCCTCTCGAATATCAGCCCATTACTTACATGAGTGAATTATCACCACATTGTCACTAGCAGTCGCTAGACTGAGAAATGGCGAGTTCACTGACCAGTCTCAAACGGCGGGCTTGATTGGTATCTCGTCAAATCTAATGAAAAGCATGTTCTCCACTAAATTCGCCAGACCCGGTGCAGCTCGGGCTCCGAACATTTTTTTGCTTCCCAGCATCTAGCTCCTTCCCTTCCTCGAAATCCGTCAAGGAACAGAAGCTCCATCGCCAGACCACTTGACGTCGATGCTGCTAAGTGTACATGCATCAGGTATACACAGCCGTTCTCACACTCCCTACAGGCATCTCATCCTCACTACTTCCAACCCCAAACTCCACATCCTCAAGCCGCCGGAAATCCACATCGATCTCTCTCTTGACCCCAATAATCGCCGCCTCCTCAAAAGTAATATCTCCCGAAGAGTGCATCCCATCCTGGGACCCTGTCCCTTCCACCTTCTCCTCTTCGGAAGTTCTCGCAAGCGATTTGCTTCCTTCGTGACTTTTTGCTGTTCGGTCTCTGGTGCGGTTGAAATAGCTCGCCAACCGGGGAGCTATCCGCGCGATGAGAGGACGCAGAGTGCATGCCGAGGCGCACATGATGCCAATGTTGATCTCGATGACACTCCAATAGGCTGCGGGTGGGCCATTCCACGTGGGATCATCGGAATTGCTGAAGATGGAGATGGCGTGGACGCGGAGGATTGAGGAGATGACAGCCCTGCACACGTGTAAGCACTGGGTCATTGGCGATGAGGGTCACAGTGGAAAGGGGAAGACCTACAAGCCGCCAACCGACAGAATTGTCACGACCACCATCTTCTGCCTCCGGGGAATCATCACATGTCGGAGAATGAATACTGGGAATACCAAGACCATGATGTCGGTGAAGATATTGATGCTGGCGTTTGCGAACCACAGTCCTGTCTTACTAATGCAGTATCCTGGCACTGTGGGATCCCAGAACCTGTTGATTGGAATGCAAGTCCAGACGCCAGTTACAATGCAAGACACTCCATAGAGCGTCACGAAAGCCATGGCTCCCCAAATGGCGTAATGCATACTCTTGTTGTTGCATATTCGTTTGTACTGGAGGAAAATGGAGAGCTTGACGGTGACGAGTGCTAGGTTGTAGACCAGAATACTGGCAAAGAGAGCCTGCAAGTCGCGACTCAATTGGTCTTCGCTGAGTGTAGCAGCGTGACGTCCGAGACCGTAGTGGACTTCAAAGATGGTTGCTATGGTGGTGCCGATGGAGAATATCTGAGGTTGTCGTCAGCTTGACGAACTTTCCACTAGTCATGTGGCAAAGATTCCGCACCAAGGCTGCCAGAATCAACCAGTCTTCTCCAGTGACGATTTTCAAAATTGATATTCTTCCGTAGAACCGCAGCACTACTGATAGAGTAGCAAGAACTGGGAAGATGATAGCAATCACTAGCGTCTGGCGGCTCTGGCCTGCTGCGGTATCGTCTATGTGGTTCGTTGAGAAATCCCTCTTGCGGGTGATATCAGCAAGTGTTTGGATTGAGGGCGCCATTCTCGTGTTCTTCGGAAGCGTGGGCGGAAACAGCTTAAAAGCGAGGAATACCTGCTGATGAAGAAATCTCCAGAGTCCACCGAGATGGATGACGATGACAACCTGCCAAAGACATCGAGATATTATAAAGGACAATCGCATTTTGGTACCAGGATACCTACTCGGAGCTATAAAAGCACAAGATATAGGCTACATCATTGAACAGCAATTTTGGAGCTATATGTATGCAATATGCAGCTGGAAACCTAAATCCGCATCATATGAGGCCTAAGGTTTTAAAAGAACTCGCGATGCCAACCCGAGACCAAGATCCCCACGAGTCGAGCTTCGTGGAGACCCCGTCGATCGAGTCTTCTCCAAAATTTTAAGATGGAGATTTCATGAGCAAAGTTCTGCAGCTGTTAAGGTCAATCCTAGCGGCATGAACTTAAAACTGGACTGACGTTGACAGTGACGATACCGTGCATGGCACCTTGGAACTCTCAATTACTCGCGAGTTGTGGGTGTTTGTCTACCGAGGCGCAAGAGACAGGTCTTGAACAAGTAGGAAGCTTGGGGAGCTGTTCATAGTTGATGAATCTGTTTGGGAGGTTGTTCCTGTTGTCTTCGAAATCATATGCTTCGAAGTTGTCATCCGGATATCACTGGCACTCCAAGCTAGGTATCGAAGCTTTGAGCAGCAGTTCATGGATTAGCTTCCTAAACGGCAAAGTACAAAAAAAGTACAATTACGGGAACCTGAAGCTATCGATCGAAGGATAGCACCAGGGCCTGCGGAGAAGCTCAAGCTCAAACTTTCTCAGCTCGAGGTTCCGGTGACCGTCAAAGCTCCCACTTGACTAGCATAGCTGCCGATCATGAGATCCTCTCTGATCATCGTGATATCCACGACTCACGGGTCGCGGGTTGGAGAAAGCAAATCGATTTTCGGATGAGTCAGGGAAGTGGTTGCTCGCAGTGAAGCAATTCAGCCTTCGCATTCGGCAACTCCCACGACAAAAACCTTGAATGTGTCACCATTGAAGATTCCAGACTAGTCTTATTTGTTTTTTGTTTGTTTGGCTAGAGCACATAGTTACCTAGTCAGTGACGTCGAAGTTCGAACATCGGTCGGAGTAATGGAGATTGGAGAGCACTCAAAAAATCAGCCAATCAGAGTAAGTTTAAATTGACTTCGACTCGTGCCAGTCACACCTTTATGGTCGCGGAACGAATCGGTCCGGGTCCAGAGGTGTTGCTGCCCGAACCCAGAGTGAAATAGTCGGCCAATTATTCCTTGGAATGGATAGCTAGCTAGTGGCTACTGGGTGACAAAAATCTCAATCTCGAGGCATAAGTGTCTCGGAAACAGCAGCCAAAGTTGATCCAGATCAAAACTGTCATACAATATACATAACGTCACGCCAGCACCGAGATAATAGAGTCAAGGATGGCAAGTATGGCTGTGCAATAATTGGAGAGACAGAGAACTAGCCTATGGGTTTTGACATATGATTTTTGCCTTTATGGGATGGGATGCCTTTGTCAAAACTTGAAACTGTCTTGTTCGGTGCCAACGCTACTTTGATCACTCCAAAGAATACACTTCGACTATGTATTGGGCATACTTGCACTTCTCAGGCGAGATATAATCCAAAGATACTTTGGGAATCCAGAAAAGGGGTGTGATAGAACACCTTTTACCGCTTCTGCTTCATAGTGAAGCCAATAAAGCTGCTCCCTGATATTTTGTCAGCAATGTTTCTCGCTCCATTGATATCTCTCTGCTCAAGCACCCTTTTAACAAGGGATGGATGACTAGGTTGGTACTCAAATTACCGATAACAGAGCTGTTTGGAGATCCACGACCTGCTCAGCTGAGCTCGCAACCAGCTGGCGTTAGTCTCACAAACGATAGATAGATCAATGAACATCGAGGACAGTTATGGACAAACCGCCCTAACTAGACCTCACAAGATGGAACCTCTCCAGAAAACGACGAGTATTCTTGGTGTATGCTGAGAGGCCTCGCTGAGGCGACACCGGTATCGAGTTCCGCGCACTCGAGTCTTGCAAGCTTGACAAACCTGCACCAAATCGCATGATCTCGTATCATCCGTTGACAACCACAGAGCATCCAAAAACACAGTACACCCTCAGCAATCAACTGCATACCACAACCATCAGCACCGCACCATATCCCAGCTTTCCGGCCAGATCTCCATGCCCAAGCCCCCGTCTCCTATTTCCAGCCTTACCGATTGCCCCTCCGGCCTCCCAAACAACACCGTGTTTCTGGGTACACAACTTGCGGCCCAACAAGAACCTGCATACTGATTACCTTCTCAGCAACAGCAGCTCATCTTCGAGGCCCTTTCGGTATCAACAGTGGCCCCGAGACCCGTACCGCGGCAGTACCTCACACCGACATGCCAGTTCCCGTCGTCCTGTGCACGGCCTGTGTCTTTCCCTTCCGTTCGCAGCAAACCTACTTTCGACACGAGTACATATACCCCCTGACATCCCTCCCGCATGGCTGCAGAGCACACAGGGGCTGCATATTCTAGCCGCTTCATTAGGTCCTAGTGGTTCGCGCCAGCGACACAGACAGCCGCAACAGCCTCACATGCTGCCCCCTTTGCGCCCCCTGATCGCCACCCAGATCCCCGTGGTCCAAGTCTTCTTAGATCTTCTCGCAGAGTCGTGTCCACACAGGTTTCCCGCCAACTCCTTCGCATTGCATAGAAACGCAGTCATCCGCCATACATAGACGCGGTAGGCATATTCCCGTGCGCTCCCGCCCGCGCGCGTCTTGACCGACTGCCACCTACATATATATACAGAATGGCGGAGCCATGTCCTGGCTGCAAATAGTAGCTTAGAAAATCTGCATGGCGCCTTGGCGGCAGCCCAGCAGCCGCTATCTATAATTGCCAAACCCATATTTGGCAGATTGAGCTCGCCCTAGCGTTTGTTGCGTACCCCGATATGGCGATACCAAGCGAGTTCACACCCAACAACGTGGTGAGCTGGTGATACGACTGTCGGCCAACAATCTCCCACGTGGCTGAACAGAAATTGCCGCGTAGCCGCCAGCTGTCGCTGGACACACTGCTGCTGCGAATCCGGGATCGAATCGCTCACGTAGCAGTGACTACGACACGACAGACTCATGGTAGCGCTGGCCGCGTTGGCAGTTTCGGCACAGCATGCTGTCAAAGCTGACGATATGTTATATCATATATCGGGTCCGGGCTCTGACTAACGGCAGCAGCGGTAGATTAGGGTAAAGACCTTCTGACCTCGAGAATCACGAGATCAGGGGGCGATGGATGAATATAGAAGTTGCGCTTTTGTGCCGTCCTAGTGCTCTTCGCAAGCCTCATTCCTGCACAACTGATCTGAGAGCAGCTACGTGGACGACTGTCTGACTGGCACTTGGTAGGCCCCAGAGTCGTGAACTAGCAGATGCAGCCATGTTGGGCTGAAGGACAGTTCGACTGTGGCAGCACCGACGGGCTCCACGATAGATGTCTTTTGACGTGTACATGCACTTGCATGTACAAGAGGATGATGCAACGAAGCACGTGGAAAGTCTGCACCGGTGACAGCGGGTCCTGGCAGGCGTCATCTCAACCATGTTACATCGCCGTCATGTGCCGGCATCTGGCCAGTGGATGCGGACATATCCAGCCTCGAATTCTCTTCCAGAAGCCGAAACTGCCAGCGGTATGGCCCTGGGGACTTCTGGAATGTCTTGTGCTTGAATTGGCGGTGCGGAGTCTGGCATCGGCCTGCCGGCTTCTGGAAGCGCGGATGAAGAAAGATGAGAACTCTATGCACTTGTAATGCTGCATTGGAAGATACCAAGATTTGCGCAAAATGAATGATCTTTCGGTAGATATTTGCTTGCATTGAACAATGGACATTATCAGAGCGCCTTCTCACAATTCCCATGCCATAACACCGCGAAATAGCAAGAGTCTAGGACGACAAAACAGCAGAAATGCAAGCCTCCGCTCTAATCCGAGGAAGGAAGACAAACACAGATGGTTCCCCGAGCCGTGACGGACTCCGTACCGTTGAATGGAATAACGCCGAGCTCGTGGGAGCCAATTCCATGTCTTTGCGTGCGCCGAAGGAGATGATGCTTTTGCCGGAAAGACGGGCGCCATAGAAAGGCCGCGATTCAGGAGATGAGCGGACGCAATAGGAAGTCGTGGGATCGTAAAGAGGAATTCGGTGGCATCGATGCAGTCATAGCTGGCTGCTGGCGAAGCTGCGTGTTGTGTTAGCCTAGGAGGAAGCGGCACGTTTCAGCCGGCAGGGCTGAAAAAGCAGGTTCAGAACGACTGATACGTGGATGTACATGTGGTGCCACGCCTGGAGAATGCCAGCGGCACAGGCGGGAACGTGGGATGTGGGGGTCAGATAGCGGGGTGGCGCAATGGTGAAACAAGGGAACTGGGCACATGGTAGACGAATCTTTGGCGAATGCTTGCAATGAAAATCCAATGAACTTACTACATGGCTGCGTCGTCACGCCCGAAGAGCGGAGCCTCTAGCAAGTCGAGACACATGGACGGCAGCACTTCAGCTTGCAGTACTTGCACTCCCAGATCATCCAGTGTGGGCCGGAGTGGCACATGTTGCACGTCCACTGGATGAGGGTGGACTCCGACTTGAGTATCTTGAAACTGTGAGAGCAGTATCCAGGTACCGCCATGGTGACTGATGGGGCGATGAGCGATGCGGGTACGTGGTCTGCAGAATTGTTAGTTGAGACCTTCACTAGACAGTGGCCTACTTACGCTCGAGATATCCCGGGAGACCTTTGGCTGAAGATCAAGTGAAGTTTCGAGGCCTGGTGTGGAGACGAAGAGGTTGAGCGGACGGATAACTTTGGCGTCGAGAGTACTTGGAGACAGCGGGCGAACAACACGTCTTATATCTTAGACGGACAGAGGGAGATGGCAATGGAGACAAACATAGAAAAGCAAAAAGTGAAATGAGCCGCTCTGTTGGAGACGCTGCTTGTTTGCTTTCCGCTCCTCGGCCTGGTCCGCTCGCACGAGCAGCTAGACGGTGGCTTAGGCGGAGATGGGGAAGGGCATTAGCAGATGGAAGTTTGTCAATGCTGGGTAGTTGTGACATGTACGATGTACAGGGACTATGCGTTTGTTGCTGTGGGGAAGAAAGTATTTGTAGAAGCACAGAAGCAGCTGATTGTACATATGGAGATGCATGGCGGTTGACAGCAAAGGATGATGCAGCGAAGAGACCCTTGCTCGGGGACTGGAAGGTTCGTCATTGGAAGACTGGCCAGGGGACTCGGAGGTAGAGCACGAGACCTAGCTCTCCCACGCCCGCGCTTCTTTGCGCGGCTCCGGACGGCTGGGAGACTGGCGAGGGGGCATCCTTGAGCTCAGGGTGACGGGTTTGGACTTTGGACGGCATGGCGATGAACTCTCTTTGGGCAGTGCCGAGAGAGCGGTAAAGATGTTAGCGGCAGAGAGGTAAAGAGGAAGACGGGAGAAGAGTTGGCCTAGGTTAGCCCTAAGGTGGGACAGACCGTGCAGTGAGGGCGGCAGAGTGGGCCGGTGTGACAATAACAAAGTCGGAGGTGTCTGCCGCCGCCGATTTGTCTTGATGCTGGCTGCCACATACTGCAGGTCCAACTCAGCCACATCGAAACAGTTGAAGACTTTGAACACACAACACTTGGTGCTACCGGGCCAGCGAGGTCTTCGAGGACAATGCACGGACTACCTATGTCATGTGCTAACAATCGTCCCGTCCCTGGTAAAACGTGGCATATGCTCACTGCAAGTGTCAACACGGCTGGAGAAACCACGTCAGGCAACAGGGGCCGTTGTTCTCGGATAATGCAAGAACGACCTGACAGCGGCAGGCCGTCGCGGACCTCCATGCTGTGCCGTCGATCTGGTATGGCCTGTCAACGCCCATCGGGAACGCCCTATGCCGTGTCACCTTGTTAAATCACACTTCTTGTGAGTCAGCTATAGACCAAAACTTGGCCATTTCCTGTAGTCTCACTCCAGGCATACGGCCGGCGGTGAGGAACGCAAGGGCACGGGAGCACGTCTGCGATTCCATGGAACTGGAAGCAGGCGAATCAGGCAATCAAAGGAGTCAGATTCCCGGAGTAAAAACGAGAGCGGAGCCTGGAGTTTGTAGACCATGACGCGTGGGAGTGACGCCAGGCAGATAGGCAGGGGACTTTACCGACGATACCGGCGTTGGTTGCAGGGCGTTGGTTGCAGGGCATAGATGGCCATGGTCGATGGTAAGTTGGGCGAGCCCTTGGAGCATCAGCCATCGTCGCTGTCCTCTTGAGTCCGTAGCTGATTTCCAGACGTCAAGTTGAAATTTTTGACGTGCATGTGATGCTGTGGCTTCTGCATGAGATGAACTGTTTTCAGCCTCGTGCGCTAGCGTCACCCGCCCAAACCCGGTCGCTTCATGTTCAACATCTTTCTTCTGATTTCAAGTGTCTTCCCCACTCCTCTCGTTTACCCACTTCTCAATCATTATCAAGGGGGAAGCCATGTGGCTTACTAGGATCCAAGGCTTGTCCCGAAGTACATTCGCCCACATACGACGAGACCGCCGAGCGTCCAACGAACAGCCAGGATAGCATTGATCCGAGCCTGCCAGACACCAGACACTAGACCGGGCGGGCAGGCTCAACCGCTTCAAGCTTGCATCTGTTGGGCCCCCTTCTTTGTTTCAAAGGCCAGGACTAGCAGGCGAGGCAATACCAGCCGACCGGATGTGCCCTCTGAACCAATGCTCTGGGACGACCTGTCGTCTCTTCCCAGCCTGGCCCTAGTCTGGATGTCGCCGACTCGTTGCGGAGGATCCTCGACGGAACGTGATATCGCAGTGCATGCGGGCCTGCATGTCGTGCTGCAAGTCGGTCCTGCTGTGCTACCGGCTTCAGTTCCGCCCCGTCTGATCCGGCCGTTTCTCCCAGGTAAACCTTTCTGGAGTCGACATCCAGCAGCAGCCAATACTATTCACACTAATCTCGCCAGGCGCGCTTTGCTCGCTCAGTTCCTGCCAACAGCCAGATGCAAGGCTCATCCCTACCAAAACGCTCCTTGTCACTTCCTTGTCAATATCAAACGCATGGACCATCGTTCGTTCAGCATCACTGCATCAGTCGCTACCCTTGCTGATGGAACATTGGATCGAGGAATCATTTCTTCCCTGGTTCTTTAGGAAGACGACTTCCCAATATCGGCTCTTTTCTCCTGCGACAACTGGAAGCCATGTTCTATAACTGGATGAACAATGAAACCCACGGTTTATTATTGGCAAGCTTCTTCAACGCCCCCCTGAATTCCGAAAACCCTTCAAAAAGTTTCTTTGAAGTGCAAACAGGATCCCAAAACTACTGCCGGCATTGCGTTACATTCCGTCAACATGTTTCGGTATTTGACCCGATTCTACGGATCTGGTGGATCTCGAAAAGTAATATTCCAGAAGTCTCATGCATCCGATGGCGTATAGCAGGCGGTGAACGAGAGACAGAACGCCAACTTTGGCATAGCTGCAACCCGGAGATCGTGATATCACTTCTTTTTGAAAGTGATATCAGTTTCAAGACCAACAGGTCAGATTCAATCACGGGGACGAGCTGCCGCTGAAAGCCCTCTCCTTACTTGTCTTTGCATTGTGTCCCAACAATCCGATTGGGTCTGGGCTACGGTGCTTAGAAGAGAAAGACATCATGATACTTTGTCCTTGAAACTCCATCGAAAACCCATCAGACGATGCCAATTGGTCCAAAGTCTCCTCTCACCGCCATATCTCAGGACCCAGATAAATGCGGTCCGTCAACGAAGCTCTCAACCAACGGGAACATAGTGAAACACTAGTCGAGTTCGTCCCTACTTGTGCCGTAAATTAGTGTGTGCTAGCGTGGTCTGAAGTTCCCAGTATAGCAGTGGGAATGCTTTTCTTGGTATTCTGCCCTATGAGTTGGTCTGAGTGGCCAATTGGATTTCCGAGAAAGATTAATTAAATGACATCAATAGCATATGCAGGCACGTTGATCACTTGGGAATAGCCTCAGGTATTTACCTCGCATTCGGATATTCCGCTGAATGGCCAGTTTAGAGGACTCCTGTGGCCACAACGTGCAGAAAACCACGCTAGCACACGTCGCTCCGACCCATCCGCCACGGAATGCCAGATCCAGACTCGCTTCTTGCAACAGTAGTGGCGTTATACGATTGATTCTTTGCCCTCCAGAAGTAAGACAAGAGACGGTAAGACAAGATCTCCTTGATCTCGGCGATCTCGTGTCACAAAACCATTGCAGATTTGCAAAGGCCCAATTCCCAGGACCGTGCACCATCCGTGCTCTCTCCCTGTTTCAAGAATGCTCCGACAAGGGGGTTGGTGATCAGACATCTCACGACTTTGAGCCTTACGCCATAGAACCCCCTACTTGCTCGTAGCTTTCCGAACCAAAATGGAGAAGGCTGAGTTGTGGCCGAGGCAACATGTGCGGTTCAAGTGTGCCAAGCTTCTCAATAGTGTCACTTCCAGTCTTCCATCCTTGCTTCAGTCACGAGGGAACGACAATGCTCAGGCTCGAATTGATAGGTAGACAACAAGTTCCAAGCCTGCGAGTGGAGACGTCCCAAGCCTGTCAAGGTATGGAACCATCTAGATTCAGCACGCGTTTCTGCCTCCCCTTTCCTCCTACCCCCCTTCGCAAAAACTTGCCTGTCTCTAAGCTCATAGCCAAGCTTAGGAATTTGCGTGTACCTTTGCAAGTACAGATAGGCTCGCGGCTCTTCAATGCTTCGAAATGGTGCTGTCGAGGCAGGCAATCGAAATGCTTATTTTCATTATCCATGAGATGTATAAAACGCGGATACGTGAGCAGCTCGGTATTGCTGCCTTCATTATTGATGCCGGTGTCGTCTATGCCGGCTAGAATAAGAAGCAAGTGAGAAGGAGTTGCATTTCCTGCGCACCCTCACCATCAGCAGATCCTCAACCAGAACACCCCTTCCCAAATCAGTTGAAACTTCAGTGTATTCTATCTCATCTAAGTACAGTTCACGCTAAGGGGACCCTTAACAGCCCCCAGACTTCTAAAGCTTCTTTTCCACCTTTTTTCACTCCCGAGACCCACCATTTTCCAGTTGTCCGAAAGCTGCTATGAGCTCATGGATACTGCCATTCATGGAAGCTCTTTCGCCTTCCCAGCAATGCAGGAAAAGCGATGTCTTGTCTCCCATGCATGTATCACGCACGCCCATCATGCATGCGTGAACCTTCCGATCGATTGAACGAAAGTGACACCCATCCAACCTTGCTCGGCATCGAGCTGCCGGTACGTGGAACCCCTCGCCACACGATGCATATGCAGCCCAGAAACATCAAAATCGACACCATGCAAGGCCGACGATGAGAACTCTAGTTATGGAAAAGCAACAACTCCGAACGAACGACTGCGAGTCATGGAGATCTAGATGCAAGTGTGCGAGACTCGCTCGTGCGTGCTTTCGTAAGCTTCCGAGAAAAGAAAAGGTGATTGATCACTTCTATGTTTTCAACGTCATGCCTACTTCAGTCATTATCAGCGTGGAATTCCTAGGGAAAGACAAGGAAGCTCCGAGGCCGGAGCGATGGGTGAGACTCACCTGCTGCGACTCGGCGTCACCTGATTTTGCCTCCTGAGTGTTGGCATCAGCATCGCCGGCGGTTTGTATGGGCATACTGTTGTTGCCACCGAGACCACTAGGGCTCAGGGCGCCTGCCTCTTCGGCTATCTGGGCCTGCATCTCGGCTATCGTGGTCGGTTCATCGCCGACTTTGGCGGACTCTTCTTTCTTGTGGAAGGTGTGGCTTTCGGAGAGATTGACAGCGAGGAAGGACTTGGGGAGTTTGACTCTGTTGGATGGCATTATTAGCGCTTGATTTCTTTGCAGACTGGGGATGGGTATCGAGGCTCAGAGCCGGAAAAGACGTAAGATGTCAAGTCCATGGCGGACGAGAGAATGGAACATGCTCAGAGGACGGCGAGCGACGCTTGTCAATCTCGCAGATCGGTTGCCGAAGACTGTAAATGGCAGGTCTTCAAGAGACAAAATGGACGACAGACTCGTCTTCAAAAATGAAGAGAATGGGCGGAGAAAGGGGCCTAGTCTTCTAGCCAAGCGTCTGCAGAACTGATGGAAGCTGGCAACCAACAACCCGACGAACGCCAACGTATGAGAGCGCCGAAAAGGGGTCTGACAGAAAGAAATGCTATCACATACTGGTGGAACCTCGCCCTCAAAGTCTCGATAACCTCCTTCCAATCCTTATGCGCCGTCAAGCTCCTCCTCGGCGCACACCCAATACAATGTTTACTGTCCAGCTGCACATCCAGCGGATCAAAGGTATGACATCCCGGGCTAATCGTAATCTTGATCGAATAATCGAACCTTTCGCCCTCCTCGCCCTCATCCTTGGCCTTATTCTCACTCTCATACAACTCGAAGCAGATCTGCGACAGATAATCCAGCTCCGGAATTGCAGCACGCGAGATCTTGCTCTCGATGCCGCCTTCTAGGATACAGTTGAGCAGCGTGTATATGTGTGATTCTTTGGTAAAGTAGAAGAACGACTTTGCGTATGATGAGGCCTGCATTTCTTCCAAGTCTTGCACAATTTCTTTAAGTAGGGGCAGCGAGGTGAGTAGTCCGATTTCGAGCTTCTCGCTATCCGCTATGCCGTATTCTTGCGGGCAGATGAAGTCGAATAGCACTTTCGCGAGCTTGTAGAGCTCGCGTAGTTTCGAGAGACGCGCGTCGGTCTTGGCTTTGGTCTGGGAGGAGCCGGCGAATAGGTGAAAATATTGCTCAGGGGGTACGTCGTTGCCGAAAGCGGCTTGGACCCCTTTACCGATGTTGACAGAGCCGCGATGGAAGACGCTACGACGATGCACGTTGGCCGCTGGGGCTTGGCCACCGCTGATTGCGCTCGTATTTTTGCTGCTCTTGTTGCTCTTGTTGCTGTCAGCTCGATCCAGGGGAACAGATTGACTCTTAGGCACCTTTGCGTCGTCTGGCTTGCTGGCCTCATCTCCGTCTCGTTGCGAAGATTTGTCCTTGCCTTTCTGTGCAGCTTCTGCTTCCGCCGCCTCAGCATTGTCTTCATCCAGGATACTTTGACTTGGTGTAAAGACCCATTCTAAGAACTGTCGGTTGTGCAATGCGTCGAACTTCATCGTATCGTACAATTCGGAGATCTTGCTTGGGTCCACTTTATCCCCGTCACAGAACTCTGCGAAAAGTTTCTCCCAGCGCTCTCTAAACAAGTCAGCATCTTCTCCGCAGCACCAGCGTGCTTGTATGCTATTAGTTGCATTGGCCTGAGAGAGTGCATTGCTGGATGTGCTGCTAGTGGACGCATCGCTGTGGTTCCCTTTGTCACTGCTTGGGTTTGCAATGGCGTTCAATGAGGAGGTAGCCCCTTTTTGAAGCTTGGCATAATTGTGTCGCATAACACGTCTGTGAAAGTTCATGAGTCTGACGACCTGTCGCTGCACGACGGACGGCTCCGGCATATTAGAAGGCCAGGCAAACTGGGGAGGTGGCTCGTTGCCCTCCCTCAAAAGCGTCTTCAGCTTCTTCTTAACCTTGTCCATCTCGTCCTTTGCGGCATTCGAATCATCCAGCAAGTCCTTGCGGATAGTGATGAAGTCGGGTGGCAATTCTTTGCGGTCTAAAAAGGAAGAAGCCCAAATCTGAGCACTGGCGGTAACACGCCTCTCAGAGCTACTGAAGACGTGAACTTCATCAAGAACCTCCCGATTCATGAGCAGGTAGTCGTTTCGCATGTTGTCGCCAAGTTCCGAAGCTTGGTATCGGGCAGAGTGTGTAGGCTCACCGCCCCATTTGACAATCAGCTGTAGCTTGTCGAGGACCAGACTCTCCTCAGCAGCTGTGATTCGCGACAAAGTGACGCCCGAAAGAGAATCATGGCGAGTGGGTGTCCGTTTCAGTGGATTGTCACCGGAGCCTTCCCTGTCTGACATCGGGGTGCTTTCTCGCTCCTCCGACTTTGTGTTCTCAGGCACAGACTCGACCTTTTGGGCAACCTCTTCTTTCTTGGGTTTGCGAAACATAGGCTTTATCTGCACTTTCGTGCCGAGCCAGCCGCCTTTCTTAACAAGAACACTTCTCAGGGTTTTGAGTTTGTTCTTGTCTTCTATGCCTTGCCTAACTGCCACATCGACTGCTGCAATAACACTATCGAGAGCTGCTTCGCCAGTGAGTAGGACCTCTTCCTGGTGTCCCTTGAGCAGAGCAATGAACGGTTCTGTGTGGAAGGTGAACTTGTACTTTTGTTTCGGCGTCCTGTCCGCATGACGAACTACCGATACCATGCCTTTGAGTTTCCAAGTATGCTTGGGAGCCGGCGGAGGAACTGAATCTGGCAGCTCAGCGGTGGGAGTTGCAGGGACGGTGGAAGGTGCGCTAAGGACAGCTGTATCACACATAGCAGGCGGCAATCCTGGAATCGGGGGTAATTGTGGTGCTCCCGTCATGTTCTTCTCAAGTGTAGGAGGCGAAGTAAACGGTGTTGCCCCTGAAGACAGATCGGGGGTATTCACTGTTGAATGCCTCTTGTCACCACCTGTGCCTTGTGGCAGTTTCGATAGCGTGCCAGAGCGGCTTTCATTTGATGGGCTGATGTCGCCCTCCGATGTGCTGCCAGAGTTGATGCCACTTGAAGGCACCGAGATCGTGTCTTTCCTCCGTTTCTCGCGAATGAACATCTCTTTCAGGATACTAGCACACTGGTTGTAATAATCGTCGTTGTCCTTGACGAAGCTCCATCCATTGACGTCGATCACATAACTTTTCCCGCCGGCTCTGAGTAGATCGAATCCACAGACCTGCTGGCCGAAGCTCGTGGCAATACGACTTGCTATGGCGGACTCATCCTTCGAAAGAGCGGTAACGTATCGAATCTCCTTGCCATGAGTGTTGCGCCGCACCAGACCATCAACAACTGGAGATTTTCGAGTTTCCGCGTGGCAGTAATTAGGACCCACCGTGTAAGCTTTTACATCTTCTGCGTTGTCGACTTGCATAAACTGTTCGTAAACATAGCTGCTCCCCTCTTCTGTCATGGCACGCGGAACAACGAGACCCTCGACCCATTCAGAGCTTTTGTTTCCAATCTTCCGGAACAATTTTCGAGCACCGCCACCTTGGATTTTGGGAAAATAGATGCAAATGTTGTGATCCTCGCCGCTGACAGGCTTCTCGACGAATGGTTTCTTCAGCAAAGCTCCATCGACGCTCAAAGTGTCTCCGTCGTCGAGAAGCTCTACTTTACGAGGTGGGATGATGCTCCCACCCGTTCCATCTGCAGGGCCCTCTAAAGACAGGCCTGTGGTGTCCTTTAGATGTCGTGCTAAATCAGGAGTGAGAACACTTGGACCACCGTCACGGTTCACCTCCAGGCGATGAGGGGTTGGGACATTGATCTTATCCAGAATTCGTAGACAGATTCGACGATCCCACAAGATCTTCTGCATTGGCACATCATTAACACAGAATGGCTTTCTCATTCTGACGTACTTCACGGCCTTATCCAGAGGGAAGCCATCGGAGTAGAAGGAAATCAGGTAGTCACAAATTGGCCAGTTCTCGACGTCTTCATCGAGAATCACCTTGTCACCAAACACGATAACATCGAATTCACCCTTCGATATTATACGATTCAGGATGCTTCGGCTGGGCTTGCTGCGAGCTTTTGCGTCGAGGGCGCAGACACCAATAATCCCAAGGGGAGCGGGTTTGGCTTCTTCTCTCTCCTTAGCTATGAGGCCTCGGTCGCTGCTGGGACTGTGGTTGCTGCCGGCTGTACTTCCGCTGAAACGGCGTTTGGCACGGCTCCTGGACCTCATAGGAAGACCCCGCGGAAGATCGTCTCCCCGCGGGGTAGGCCGCCTCATCGTGGGGTCTGTAGGGGCAGTATTCTCTCTTGGGGCCAATTGGTGGGCACTGCTCGAGCTGGTGCTATTGTACGAAGGGCCCGTAGAGGTTGTAACGGAGATAGGTGAGGTGACCGGCTCAGGGTGTGCCCCCAAGTTGGGAGACACGCTCGCATGGCGATATCCTCCGTCGGAACTGTTGGCAGATGTAGCAGAGCTAGGGGCTCCGCCTCCTCCTGCTCTGGCTGAAGTCAAAGAATATATGGACGAAACCGAAACACGTTTGTTCTCGCAGTCAGCACCGACGCGGCGGCTCTGCGTTGCTGCGTCGGGCAGGGGCGCGGGTCTCCCAGCATCTTGCATGTCGGCAGGGTCTGCTTTTGGAGTACCGAAGTCCTCGACAGCAACGTCGGGGTCCATGGTAGCAGGCTGAATCTCTTGGATGGAGGTCGGCTTATTTGAAGACGTGGTTCGGAGGAGAGGACGGCTTGGCGGGGGCATAGAAATGCTTGCGCGAGCAGAATGGGTGCCGGTGGTGCCGGGCAGCAGGGTGCTTCCCTTCCGATCTGGAATGGTGGTGTTGTCGACAATTGCTTTTGCGGTGGCACCAGTGGTTAGCAAAGTATGCGAGGAGGGACTTCGTCGATGGCTTCTAGACCTGGCCGGGACAAGTGGGTCGGATGCAGTTTCTTCGGGGCTTGGACTCTTATCTGTCTGAGTCTCTTTCATGGCAGCTGCTTCCATCGTTGCTTGACGAGAAATGCGGGCCTATGGCCACTGCCGGTAGCAAAGAGCTGAGGTTTGTATTTGAATTGAGGGCGGTGGTCTGGGGCCCCGTTGACGGGGAAGTGGGCTGCCATTCAGCATACCTAGGTAGGTAGCTAGCTGTCTTGCCATTTCCCCATTAGTCGCGGTTCGGGTCTAGGCCAGGAGGCCTTCCTTCCAGGCATCAAGTCACACTGACGTGCCTCCCTTACGGGCGTAGGGGGGGTCTATTATACCATTGGCCTACAGTAGATAAACGGTTAAATTTTAGCGAACGGTCGGAAGTTGTGGCTCCACTATATCCGTCCCGTGGTGCCAACGGATGACAAATTAAGCCCAAGTTTCGCATTAAATTATTTGCAATATTAATAATTGACAATATAAACGTCGTTTTTAGTGCAACGTTTTTCTGTATTTTCGCAGATTTGGCAAACGGCTATTTGCAGCGAATTATTATTTTATTTATATTATTGGCTAAAATAGAAATTAAATTTAAAATTTTTGGGAGAGATATGGAGTGGGTAGGAATTATGGTAGCGGGAGAAAATATGCGGGGCATATCCAAGTCCAAATAATTCTATTTAGGATTTACAATAACGCGTATTTTTAGAAATTCGCCCGCATTACTATAATAACACGCCAATGCAATAATAATTAAAGCAATAACACGGTCTCCGGTCCTTTTAAGCTATATTAAAAGGCCTTAATTTATTTTAATCTATTTATGAGATTGCTTTTGGCAATTTAATTAAAATTTTTATTAAAAAATGGCATTTTAAAAAATTATTAAAATTTTAATTTAGCGGAATTAAAATTTCGTATTTAATAGATTTAAAATTTCGAATTGGCAGATTTATAAGCGATAATATTAATATAATTAATTTTGCAATCTTAATTAATATAAGCAGCAATGGCTTTATAATAATTTAAGGTTTCTTTAATTAAAATAATTCGAACCCAATTTAAAAATTCTTGAATAACGAGCGCGGCGGTTTTTTTGCAAGCGGACCAGTTATTTAAACCAAGAATATAGCTAATTTTTTGCAAATTAACTTTTCTGCAATAATTAAAGCTATTTATTATTATTTTATTTAGCGTGATTATTTTAAATCAATTAGCAAGCTCCGGTAGAGTTTTATTTAATAAAATAAAATAATTTTTAAAATCGCAATTGTTTTTTATATAATCGATATTATTATTGCTTAGCAATTCGATTATATTGCAGATTTACAATGCAATTTAAATGATTAAAAAGCTATTATTTAGCATTTTATTATTTAAAAGCCCTATACCAAAGCTATTCAATAAATTGCAATTGATTTACTAATATTTATTACCAATGATATTAAAGCGGTCAAATATTTAAAAAAATATTTTAATTGGGAGAAGAAAATTATATATATTTTAAAAATCGATAGCAATGTTTTTAATATTTTATTTAAATATATTTAGTATTTAGCAGATTTCATTAAAGGCAAATATTTGGCCTAATATTAAATGGTTTTATTAAATATTATTTAAAATTTTTAAAATTTGGTAAAATAAAAATAAACCAACGCAAATAAAATATTAGAAATTTTTTATATTAATTATATTATTTTGGATTTTGCAAAAAAGGCTAAGCAAAAAAAAGGAGATAATTAGCTATATGCTTTCTGTTTTGCTAAGTTTTAAAATAAGATTTATTAGGCTGGTTTAATTAAAGAGTAGAAAGTTTTTTTTTAGGAAAAGGTAATTAATGCGTTTGCAAATTAAATTTGTTAGCAATTTAAAATTTCGGATAAAATAAATTTTAATAGCTAATAAAAGCTATATATCATTATTTTTAAATATATGCATAATAAAAAATATATTTAAAAAAGTTAAAATTTGAAAATTGTATTTTAAAATATAATATTTTAAAATTTAGCAATAATGATAATGGGAATAGCCAATTACGCCAGCCATTTTAGCAATAGCAGTTTTTAAATAATTATAAGGATAGCGGAGACTTTATAAATTTTAATGCCCTATTCGATTTTATTTGCAATATGCTTTACAATATATTAAAAAACTAGATTAAAAATTATTATTATAAAAATAGCTTATATTATTATTGCAAAAAATATAGCTATATTATTTAAGCCTATTCTATCAAATTTAAATTTCCAATTCTATTGCGCAGCTCTATTTTTTATTAGCAATTTTAATAGCAATTTATTAAAAACAGTAGCAAAGGCAGATTCTTTTATAGCAATTCTAATATCCGGCCTATATATTAAAATTATTTAATGGTTTTAATAGCAGGGAAATAATTAGCTTTTAATTTAAATTGCAATTAAAAGCAATTGAATTAGATTTTTTTTAAAAAAACAGCTTTATTAAAGATTAGCAGTTTTAAAGAATTGTTCTAATGGCAAAATATATATAATAGTTTTAAATTGAAATTTCGCTTTTTTAATAGCAAATTATTGCTTATTTAATTTTTTTTATTTTCTATATTAAGGAATAAATGCAATAGCTACCGTAAAGATGGTTATATAGTATTTCGCTTAGCTAAAACGGGATTAACGTCTCCTATAACTAAATATTTACAATTTGAAAACGCTTTTAATTTAAAATTTTAAGCAATTAATATAATATTTTATTTACCTTTATAATTAGTATTTTATATTAGATTATATTAAATTAAATGCTTTTTTTTATTGATAAATTATAAATTTAAATTAATGCAAATGCTTAAATAAATAGTTATTTATTATTACAATTAAATTAAATATAAAAATATAAAATTTTTATTTTAAAAAGCCCTATTACTATTATATTTATACCAATTGTTTGCAAAATCAATTAAAATCGCTATCTTTTTTTAAAAATCGCTTTGCTTTATTAATAAAATTATGGTATTTTATTAATTAATTAAAATCGCTAAAGAGTTTTTTATAATTATTAAGATTATTAAAAATTACCAATTCGTTTATTGGCTTTAATAGCATTTATAAAAAAAACTGCTATATTAATATATTTTCCTTTTTTTTAATTTTTTTTATATTAAATAATAAAAAACCCAATAAAGCATTGCCGACGCTTTAAAAAACCAATTACAAAATATAATTTCGCAATATAAAAATCCATTTTAATGGCAAAAACGCCTAATTCATTATTATTATATTTTTTATTAAAAACTTTTTATTTAAAAAAGTTATTAAAATTTTTGTTTTTGCAAATAGCGCATTTTTTTATTTTTTAATACTAATTTTTTAATTAATATGATTAAAAACAAATTTATTAAATTTATTAAAAATGAAGCTCTATTGTAAAGCTTATTAATAAGCTTTAAATGCTTTTTATTAATGAAATGAAATATATTTTAAATATGAATAAATTAAAACAATATAAGCGCGCTTAAATTAAGGCATTAAATATTATATTTAAAGGTTGATTTAATAATAATAAAGCTTTATACAAATAATATAATTTAGTAAAGAATTTTTAAAACTATTTTTAACATAAAATAAAATTAGCGCTATTTTTGTATAAATACATATTATTAAAATTTAATTGTTTTTATTTAACGCCGATATAATTGTTTATCTCGCTTAAAATTTATTTAAAATTTTATATTGCAAATTTATTTTAGCTAATATTAATTAATCATTTATTTTTAATAATAGATTTTTTTTAGCTTATTAATGTCTTTTTTAAAATATATTACTATTATTAATATTATAAATTTAATATTTGCAAATAATAATATAAATATTAATAATAAATTAAAAATATTAAAATAAAAAGAATTTCGTTTAAATATTGCTAATAATAAAAAAGCCGCTTTTGCTATTTGCTATTGCTGCTAAAGTTTTAATATTTTAAATAAGATTTTTTTTTGCTAACGCCGCTAAAATAATAAATTTAAATCCGATAAAAAGCCCAATTTTTTAAAACTAAGCTAAAATTCTCTGATAGCGAAAAAACTAACGGTATAGCTGCCAATGCTAAGAAATTTTTTATTAAGTTTTAATTTAATTCCTGATTTAAAATTGCCATGTTTAAAATTGATTTTAAAACAAAATATATTTAATTATTAAAACAACTCCTTAATAAAGCCCTTTATATTTTTTAGGTTTTTAATATTAATGCTTTTATATATACTTTTAATATTTTTTTTTAATTATCAAACTATTTAATTATTGCAAATTTATTAAAATTGGTAAAAAAATAATTTATACCATTTATAAAAAATAGCAAAAATCGTATATATAAATTAATTATTTTTATTATTAAATAATTATTTTTTTATATTTAATTTTGAATTAAGTTTTATTTTAAAATATAAGCTATATGCGTTAAATTTAAAAACTTGTTTTAATAAAAATAATATAATATATAAAAATTCGAATAAAAATATTATTATTAAAAATCTTATAATTAAAGGTTTTTATTTTATTTTCTGTATAAATTTTAATAATAATAAAAGAATTATTGCTAATAATAATATTGGAATAATTAATGCTTTATTGCTTTTTTTTAAATTGCTAAAATACTTTTAAAAATATAAGCTATTTAAATATAAAATAAAAAGCTGGAAGCTATAGCATTAATACTTTTATTATATAAAATTAAAACTTATTGGCAATTTATAAAAGGTTACTATTTTAACCAAATCTATCAAAATTTCTTCAAAGATTTCTTTTTTATAAAATTTGCATTGCTATTAAATTTGCATTGCTATTAAATTTAAAAACGCATTTTCGAAAAAGCTTAGTTTTTATTATTAAATTCTTTTTGATTTAATTTATTTTAACATTTGCAAATTAATACCAATAGCATTTCTGCGAAAAAATCTATATTTTTTATATATTTTTAATAATTTTATACGCAAGATTTAAACTTTTCCAATTCTAATAAAAAATACTGCTACTTTTATGTTTAAAAAATAGATTTTCAAAATCGAGCTTTAAAGCAGTTATAAAATGCAAATTACCAAAACTAATAATGCTTTGGAGCTTTTTAAAATTGTTAAAAAATAAAATAATAATAAAAATATTAAATGCCGATATATAATTCCCCTTTTTTTATATTAAAACAAAATTGCTAAAAAAGGGATTTAAATTGCCAAAGCCAATTTCTATATTTTATTTAAAAACTTCCAATTGCCGCTTAAATTTTAAATCAAGGCAGTTAAATACAATACATATATATAAAATCAATATTTTACAGGTTTAATAATTAATAATTATAAAATCTTTTCAAAAAAAACTTAAATTGGCATTATACCCTCTATTAATTATATTAGGGTATTTAGCGTTAAATATTATACTTATATTAAAATATTGTTTTTAAAAAAACACTATTATAATAAGCTAATTAATACCAAAAACGTCTATATTTTTATAAATTATTTTAAAATTATAATTAAGCAATTTAGATTTCTAATTAAGCAATTTAATATTTATTTTTTCAAATATAAAACAATTATTTAAACCAGCTATTTGCGGGTAATAAAATTAATATTTGGGAAAATTATTAATTTGCGAATTCGCAATATTTCCAAAACATAAGAAATACCAAATAATCTTTTGGATTAAAATTCTATTAATTGTTTTTTAAACTTTAAAAATAGCAATAGCAAAAAACAATTTGCTAAAAATATTAATAGCAATTATACTCCCACCAATCCGTTTGCAAAAAAAATGTATTGCTTTTTATTGCTATATTAAATATTATAATATAATTTACATTATTAGATACCGTATAAAATAAATTGTTAAAATTAGCGAAAATTAAATTTAAAAAAAGGCCAATTTTTAAAAAATCAATTGGTATAATATAAAGTTTTAATTATAATATATTAAAAATGCTATAATATAGCATATTTAATATAATATTTAATACAACAATTTTTATAAAGATTTTAGCTGCTAATTTAAATGCTTCCAGATCGATATTTTTAAAATTAGCTATTAATGCGTTTTTTTTTCTAAAAAAAAAGTCGAATCAAAAAACCAAAAAACCATATATAAAAGCTATTTCAAAAGTAAAAATCCCAGCATTTATTTTAATTAATAATTATATCAAAATTAATAATAATAATATATCCAATTTACCCGCCGCTAAAATTACCAAGTTTTCTAAATTAAATTTCCTGTTTGGCAATTGTTTTCATTTTATGAAAATTGCAAAGCGCTAATGCAAAAATAGTAATACTGGTTTAAATAAAAACAAAATCCAAAATATAAAAAGCGAAAAAATAAAAGAAAACGCTATAACATATTATTATTGCTATATTAGTATAAATTAATTATAATAATAAAAATTATAATAATTTGATTAATTCTTTTATAAAAAGAAATTTTCTAGCAATAAAATTCTGCGGTATTAAAATCCCGCAAATATATATAAAAAAATCAATTTATAGCTAATATTAAAAAGCAGCTATAATTAAAAAAAATTATTTTACTTTTAAATAACGAAATTTGGCAAATAATTAAATGTCCATCCGGAGCAAATTTGGTTTTTATTAAATGAATATATATAATTAAAAAAATTATTAATAAAAAAATTAAATTTATTGCTTATAATTTTAATTAAATATATAATAAAGATTATATCGAGATATTTGCTTTTATTATTTATATAAATTATTTTTAATTATTTTTGTTTTTTATTATTGGAGAAAATTTTAAATACTGGTAATTTAATATTAAAAGCGCTTTTATAAAGGCCAAACTGCTATTTAAGTTTTTTTTAAATTTTTTAAAGGGTATTATTATTTTGGAAAATAAAGTTTTTTTTTTACAAATTAAAATAAATTGCGAGAAATTGAATTTTTTTAATAAAATTTAAATTAAAAAAATAGGAATTTATTTAAAATTTGGCTGATTTATATATTTATTTGCATTTTAAATGCGGAATTAAATTTTTAGTATATATTAACAATGTGATTGCAATTTATAAAGATACGGCCCAGCTTTTTTTAATTTTATTTTAAGCTTCTTAATTGCTTCAATATTAAGAATTTAAAAAAAGAAATCTTAATATAAAAATAATAAAAAATTGGAAAGCCAGGGCCTTTTATATTAATTAAGAGTAATGTTTTTGGATTATATTAAACTAATTTAGGATTATTAATATTATAGTTCATTTTAAAAAAATCCCTATAGCCAATTATAACGCTTTTTAATTTTCCTTTTCCAATAATATTTAAATTAATATTAAAAAATACCAAAAGGTAATAAGCAATTTTATATTTGCTATAATGCTTATTAGATTAAATGTAGTTTTTATTGTGGGATAATTAATGCAATATATAATTGATTTATTAAAGTATTATAATAAAGCATTTAAAAATTTAATAAGATATTTTAATATTATTATAAATTATAAAATATATTATAGGCCTAGGAGAGAATATTTTGAAATTGTTGTTTATTTTGATTTTAATTGGGCCAATAATATAATTAATACAATTAGCGTTTTTAAAAATATAGCTATATTTTATAGCGTATTGATTTCATAAACCAGTAAGAAATAGAAATTTGTAATTACTTTATTTACCAAATTTAAATATATTGCTTTTTTGTTTTATACTAAGCAAGGTTAATGGCTAGCTTAAATTTTTCGAGATTTAGATTATTTATAATATATTGAATAAAACCCAAATAGTATTTGTATATTTAAAAACAATATTGGATTTTTATACCTAATTAAAAATCCCAAAATTTTAAAAAAAAAACAAAGTATATAAATGTTTTTTATTATTTTATTAGGGATTTAAAGAAAAATGGAAAAATTATTATTAAATATATGCCAATGGATAGAATAGTGGCCATTAAATTAATTAAGCTATTGTAAAACATTAAATTTAAAAAATTTATCAAAATATTAAAAGTAATTATATAAATTTATAAAATAGCTTTTATAAAAAAGTATTAAGGAATAGGTGCAATAATTATTATAAAGGTAATTATATAGTATTTTGTTTAATTAGAATAGGATTAGCGTTTTTTATAATTAAATATTTACAATTTAAAAACGCTTTTAATTTAAAATTTTAAGCAATTAATACAATATTTTATTTACCTTTATAATCAGCGTTTTATATCAAGTTATACCAGATTAAATGCCCTTTTTATTAATATTCTGCGCAATTAATTTTTTTATAAATGATTTAATTAATAATAGCTATATTGGTATTGGTTTTATTAATGCAAATTTTATTTTGCAGCATTAATTTCCTATTTAACAATTTTACTATTTTTAATTTTTATATTATACAAATGGAAAATTTTAGCCAAAAATAATCTATATAATTATTGTATTAATATTTATAGGCGATTATTTTAAAAAATAATTATTTTATATTATTAAATGTTTGCCAAATATTCCAAATATTATTAGCTAGCTATAGCTATATAGCTATAATTTAAATATTAGCTAATGCAATAATATTCTTCAATAATGCATTAAGAATTATATTAAAACATACTATCCTTATAGCAATTACCTTAGGCTAATATTAATTGTTCTTTTTTGCTTGCCATCCAATTTTAAATTTTAAATTATTTCTGCTATTAAAAAAGCGCTAAGTTTTGCTATATTTTCCAATTATAAATTTCTATTTATTTTAAATATTAATAATATGCTAATTTTGCAATTGTTATTTAAGTATTTTTTTAAATACGCTAAATTTATATATTAATATAGTATTTATTTTAAATATAAACTATTATATTATAAAAGCAATTAATTATTAAAAGGAAATCCGTATTCGAATAATTTTCAATAGCAAGCCGAGTTATTTATTAATTGCAAAAATTGTTTTTAGATTTCGCATTACTATATACAGAATAGGCAAAAAATTATTATTATTATTTAATGCTTTTATTTTTTTATTGTTATAATAATAAAATTTTAAATCGCTTTTCTAAATATAAACAATATTAAGCTAAGCGCAGCTTTAAATCTTTTTATATTTATTTAATAATTAAATATTTAAATAATATATATTATTTGGAATAAGCTAAATTGCATTTTAAAAATTAAAAGGCTAGAAAATTTTGCAAAGCTTTATTAATGCTTTTACTATTATTAGAAAACCAGTTTTAAAAGATTTTAATAGCCCGCGCAAATATTATTAAATTTCAAACATTATTTGCAAATAAGTTTTAGGATTTTATTATTATTATTATATTAAATAATTATTTATATTTAATAAAGTATTGAAAATCAATATTGCCGAATTTATAAAAAGCAAATTAGAATTAATTGCAATTAAAATTAAAGCTATGCTCTTAATTTAATTATATAATTTATAAAAAGATTTTTCATTATAGAAAGCAAATAATTTTTTATTAAAACATTTATAAAATTATAGAATTAAGCTAATACCGGGTAAGAAATTTTTATATTAAAAAATTGGTTTTTTTTGCTAAAAAAGCTAATTTGCGTTTGCAAATAGCTGGATAAATATTTAGCTAAAGGCTTTATCCGTAAATTAAAAGCTAAGTATATTGTATTATTTATATTGGTAATTAAATCCAATAATAAAATAAGGATATATTAGGATTATTAAAGTTTAAATATCATTATTATTAAAAATTGCTATTTATTTTTATTAATTTGCAAAATTAATAATGCTATATACCAAATTAAAATTTATATTAAATTGGATATAATAGTAGTTTTTAATTGCTTTTAAATAGCAAAAGAAAACCAGCGTTCATTATATATTTTGGGTTATTTAATTTTTTTATTATACTTTTTGGCCTATATAATGGATTTATATTCTTTTGATATTTTATTAATAGTGTATTATTTATATTTAATCTTTTTAATAAAATATATATAATTTATTTTAATAATGCTTTTATCTATTTAAATAATATTAAAAGCATTAAAACCATATTTAAAAAATTGTCTATTAGCTAAAAAAATATAGATTTGTAAATTAGTATTTGGAAATATAAGTTTAAAACAATTAAAATTAAATATTTGGATTTATATATAATTTTAAATAGTATTAAAATGGATTTAAAATATATAAAAGCAATATTTAAATAGCAGTTTATTTTGCATTTTTGCAATTTATAAAAAATTTTAGGCTTTGCAAATTTTTATTGCAAATTTACCAAGGAGTTTTTTAAAATAATTAGATTTTTTTATAATTTAATAATTCCTTTTTAGCGCTGGGGTAATTTTAAGCAATAAGCGTTTTAGAGTTTTTAGCAAGTATTTATAAAAGCATTAATGCTGGTATTTTTTAATTATAATTAAAAAATTGTTTTAAAAATCAATGCTTTAAATTGGGCATTTAAAAGCATGCTATTGCAATATAACGATAATAGCTTATTATAACCGGTTGTTTATTTTTATTAAAATATATTTTAGCCGAGTGCAATTACGCGATTTATAATAAAAAGCTATTAGCTATAATTAAATATTTTTAAAAAAAATAGCGATTAAAGCTTTAAAAAATGCTAAATTTAATATTTTAATTAATTATAAAGATTTGCAAATTTTTGTTATTATTAAGATTTTAAATTAATAGCAAATGCAATGGTTTAAGTTTTTTTAAGGTTTGATTTTTGCATTATTTATTATTTAAATATTAAAGCGGTGAAATTAAATGCTTTAAATTAAAAATAGGAAAATTAACCGGCTAGTATATTAAATAAAACAATTGGTTAATTGAGCAAGAGTATTGCTTTTATAAATATTATTTAATATGGATATATTGGCTAATATAATAAAGAAGAATTTATAGCTGAATTTAATTTTTATAATAATATTAAATATTAGTAAAAATACTAATAAATTAATTAATAAAGCGTATACGGTATTTGCAATTATTTAAATTTTTTTGGCCTGCTTGCAGGATAAAGACTATTATAAATAGCTAAAGGAGTTTTGCAAAATAATATATTTTTAAATTGTAAATTTTAAAATTAAAAAAGACTAGATTAATTATTACAATAGAGTTTTTATTTTATTAAATATATAAAAGCTAAAGATTTAAATTATTTATTGCATGCATTTTTTAGCTTTTGCTGGCTATTTAGAAAAACTTAAAATTATACCCAATATTATATAATATTATTAATGGCTAAATCTATTTAGAAAAATAAATAGATATATAAAAGCTTATAAGTTTTGCAATTAAATCAAGGTTTTCCATTTAATATCCTTTGGTTTTTTGCAATTTTTGCTAGTTTTATTCCGCATATAATTAAATTTTTTGGTGGAAATTTTTTTTCGATTTGCAAATAAAATAGCCGAAAATACCAATATATTATAATAATTATTTGCCGGCTTATTAAAATAAAGCATTTTATTTTAATAATAAATTTAAATGCAAATGAATTTGCCAATATGTTTATTAATTGAATTTATTGTTTTTATAAAATATTTGATAATATTGTATTTAATAGGGGAATTTAATTTATATTTTAATTTTTGATTTATTGTTTTAAAAAATTAGGAATTAAATTAAAGCATTTTTTATTTTTTTATCCGAAAATTAATGGTTAAATTAAAAAATTAAACATTTATTTAAAATAGTATTTTTGCTTTTTTATAATATTTGCCCAGAATAATTGGATGGATTGGCTTTTTTAGCCAAGTTTGCTTTAAATAATTAAGTTTTAAAAATAATGGGTATAATATTGTTTTTTGCAAATTATAATTATTATCTGCAAATAGGGATTAAGTTTTTAGATTTTTGTTTTTTAAATGTTTCGCAAATTTAAAAATAACAGTTTTTTAAAGCGAATATAATTGCTGATTATATAAAGTGTATTTTGATTTAATTAAGAGTTTTTATTTAACAAATTGCTAAATAGTATAAAAATAATATAAATAATAATTGCAGCAAAGCTTTAAAATTTGAAATAGATTAATTTATATATATTAATATTAAGAATATAAAAACTAATTATTTTATAAAAAAAGGAAATAATAAATAAACGGGATTATGGCCGATTAAAAAAAATTATAGCCGAGTTTGCCGTATTATTTTTCTAGCTATTATAAATATTTATTTAGTGTTTTATAATGGTCGAAGCCAAAGATTAAAAGCCTTTTAAATTAAAAGGAAATTAATAAAATAGAAAATAGGACTATTAAAGGGCGGGTGCTGGAAAAGGATAATAAAATTAAGAAATTAAAGGAATATTGAGAATTTAATAATATTTCAAATATTAAAAAAAAAGAAACGGAATTGGCTTGGAATATAAAATTAAATTAATTTATTAGGCTTTAAGCTAATGGTATAAAAACAGCTTTAAAGGTATGAAAAAGTATATTTGGGAATGGTATTAAAAAAATCCCAATAAATTTTGATTTTTAAACTTTGTATAAAAATAGGCTAAAATAAATAAGGATATTTTAATAGCGGCCGATTTTTTTAAATTAAACCCATTGGCTATTAATAAAGCGCTATTATTATTTAAAAAAAGCCAAAAAAGACTATTTAAAATATTGGTAGCTAAGGCATCGCTAGCGCTAGCAATTTGAAAAAGGGGTCGTTTAAAGAAATTTAGTTTTTTACGAGTGGTTTGGAATTAAATTTGCTAAATTAGAGTATTTGAATTTAAATAATTTATTATTTTATTTTATTAATTGGAAATTATAGGCTAATTTTGGCGCTATTTAAAAATAAATAGCGATTTAAAAAGGAGATAATATTATAATATAGACTTTTCGAGTAGGCACGTACGCATTTTTTAACCCCTGTATATCCTGGCGCCAAGCTTATAGCCAGCTGTAAATAGAGAGCTCCGAGGTCATTTTTCGTCCTTCGTATAATAATATCGTTATTTTTTAATCCCTATTTTGCGCCGTGACAATTATATTAAATTTATAATTATAATTAGCTAATAGCTGCGTAAAAAAAACCCCAATATTTTACTATTTTGGGATTGAATGGATATAGGGCCGGCGATGAAAATAACCTGTTTAAATTTAATATTGCAAAAGGCAATTCTGGCAATAAAAATAAAGCTTTGGAAATTTAAAATCCCTATATAAATTGCAAAATTCTAATATTGTAAATTTTTAATAGTATATAAGGCCAATATTTGGGAATTCTTTTCCTATTAAATCCAAAAATAAAACAATAGCAATTAAAAGTTTCTAATTGCTAATAAGTATTTATTTTAAAATAATAATTATTTTAAAACATTTGGGGCATTTAGGTTTTTTGCTTGGGACTAATTAGCGCTATATTAAAAGTTTATATATATTAGTAATAAACTTTAAATAAAGCCAATTTGGAAGAAATCTATTTTATCAAATCCGCGTTTTTATATATATCCTATAAATATTAAAAAATTTAGCAATTATTATTTATTAAAATCTATCCTTTAAAAATATTATCTATTAACTATAATTTTTAAATATTCACAAAATTACTTTTATTGCTATTTTTAAAAGTCCAGCGTATTAAAAATTAAAAATTATGTTTTAAATTTTATTGGATTTAAAATATATAAATAAATAAATGTAAATCGAATTTCTTTTAGAATTAGCATATATAAAAAAAAGCAAAAGTCCTATATTTATTAATAATAATTAGCTATAAAAGTTTTTTCAAGCTATAAAACACGCTATAAATAATGGAAACCATTAATACTAGTATTTAAAATAAACAAAATTCCATTTCGCGAAAACCTGCAGTATATTGCAATATTAACGCCTTATAATTTCAAATGCATAAATAGCTAAAAATTTGTTTTTTAAAAAAGACCCAAGCAGCTAGCAAATTTAATATTTTAAAAAAATTGAGAATTTGGGAAAAATAATAGAAATAAATAATAAAATAAAATAATAATCAAAAAAGCAAATAGCAAATTAAAATGCTTATACACACTAAAATTAAAGTTATATATTAGTGCGTAAAATAATGCATTTTTTAAAAATAGCATTTAGCTAAGCAGTTTAATAATTTAAATAATTTAAAATCCAGTTTTATATTAAAAGCAATTATTTTTTTAAAATATCTAATATAATAAAATAAATTCCAATTTATCTTTTGTTCCTTTATTTAAATCCTAATGTTTTTATCCCGCTATTGCCGCTAATAAATATAGCAAAGTTTAAATCGAGCTTAAAATATTTAATCTTTAATTTTTACCGGGCTAAAATACTTTTTATAAAAATATTACTCTTTAAAAATATAGTAGCAAATTTTCTTCAATATTTTATAATTTCTATTTCGTTAAATTTAATGGCATTTCCTTTTGAATTGCTTTTTCCTTTTCTGATCTGCTATTTTTGCGTGATAATAATATTAAAAATAATTTGGCTGCTTTAATTTCTAGCAATCCTATTATAATTTTTTTCTAAATTAAATATTTCAATAAAACGCTAAAAACTCTATCTTCTAAACCCTTATCCTAAATTATCAAAATCAAAATAAATAGCCTAATTATTCTAAATCCTATGCAATATATAAAAGCCATTTTTATACAAATAATTTACAAACCAATTTTGTTAATATTTTTAATTTTAATATGATTTTCAACAAAATAAATAACGCGGTATAAAAAAAGTCTAAATATCTATTAATTGTTTTTTTTTAAAAAAAAAATATATAAAATATTAATATATTTATTTATAAATAACAAATAATAATACTATTTTAAAAGATTATAATCAAAATTAAATATATTTGAGTTTTATAATTATATTTGTATACTGCTTGCAAAAGGCTTAAAAATGCGCTATTTAAATTTCCCAAAGTTTTTGCTATAATAAAAGCCGCAAATTTCTTTTTGTATATTTGTATTGCATTTAATAATTTGGCTTGAAATTTAAATAAATTTTATTTGATTGGCAATTATTAGCATTGATTTTTTTGAATTTATTATTATTTTTATTGAAATTTTTAATAATAAATATCGCTTAATATTTAAATAAATTTGGGCATTTTGCATATAACTTTTTAAAAACTTATACAATTTCAAAATTTATATTATTAAAACCTTTATTAAAATATAAATAAAATATTTAATTAATATTTTTAGCAAGCAGCAAAATCTGCTTTACATTTTTAAAATTTATATAAATTATCTTTTATTTATATATTTAAAAAAATTCAATTAGCAAAAATAAAGCGAAAATAAAAACAATTATTAAATAGTTGGTTATTTATTTAAAAAAATATTAAAAAAATATTAGCATAAAATAAATTAATATTTTTTATAGCTATTCTTTTCTAATATTTTGCCAAATATATATTTAATTATGCTTTTTTTGCAATAAAATTTATCTGCGTGTGCTTTTTGTTTAATATTTAAAATAACAATAATTTCTATATTAATTTAATTAAATTCGCTAAATTCTTTTAAATAGATTTTCTCTTTTTTCATTGGATTTAAAATTGCTATTTTAAATAGGTATTCGAATATAGAAATCTGCTTTTTAAAATTGGGAATAAATAACAAATTAACTATATTTGCTTTAAGATCTTTTTATATAAATGGTTTTTTTAATTTATTAAATTCTGCTACTAAAACAATATATTTAATAAAGCGGTAATATTGCATATTTCCATTTATAAAAGCCTTATTTATAGTTTCCCAATTAATTGCTAATATGCTTTTAAATATTATTAAAAATACCGATTTGGCTATTATATTAAATAATTAAATAATTAAATTAACAATTAACTCTTAATTTTTCTTTATTTTTCTTTAATTTTTAATTTTTAAATAAACTATAAAATCCTTTTTTAAATCCTTTTTTTAATTAATAGCGCAGTAAAAATAGCAATATAATTATAACTTTTGCTAATTTTTGCATAATATAAGAGCCCAAATAAATAATACAAGATTGCAATTTGCCCTAGCTAAAAGGGAATAAAACCGCTTTTAAAATTAAATTATATTGGATTTTGATTTGCGGCGTCAGGATTTTACTAATAAAAAGCTATTGCATATGCTTCCCTATTTTATAATATTTGATATATATTGAATTGGCAAAATGGATTTAAATTAAATCTAATACAAGCGTAATATATTCCAATGCGTTGGGTTTCTTAAAATTCTTTATTATTTGCAAAACAATTTGCATTAGGTACTATTTATAGCAAGAATATTAAAGTATTTTTAAATACTAATTAATTAATAATAATAACGTTTATTTTTTTTTAACATTGTATTTTAAATTGCCTTTTTCAAATATATAAATAAAGCAAATGCAGCAATTATAATTGGTATTATATAATTTAATATTTAAATTTTCATTGCTTTAAAATATATTTGCTATAAAAAATATATTATAAATATATTATAAAAATGGGTAAGGGATCACCGATATGTATTGCATTAAAAAGGGCAAAAACATTGCCGTTGCCAAAAATCTAAAGGCATTTAAATTTCTGGCGCCAATTATACTAGTGCTTAAAGCATTTTATAATCCGTGTATTATAATCCGTGAATCTCAATTAAAGGCTTAAAAACGCATTTTTTTATTATTTTCCCATAACCCTAATTATTCTAATTTAATATAGCCGTTTTTTATTCTTTATTAACCAATCCTAATATTTTAATTTTTTTTTAAATTTAACCCGTTTTAAAGGCTTTATTATACTATTAGCTATTATAGAATTTATAAAAATAAATTTTATAATAAGCTTTAAATTTGTTTCCAAATTTCTAATTAAATAATATAAAATATTAATATGCTTAAATCTTTTACTTAAATAAGGGTTTTTAATAAAAGCTAAAGCTTTTTGATTATTTGTAAGCATTTTAATATAATTAAGATTTTTTTTAATATATTTTCTATATTTTAAATTTCTAAACATTTAAGCTAGCTATTATTTCTGCTTAATGTATCCGGCTATAGCTATATATTTTAATTTATAAATAAATATAGCTATTAATTTTTGCTTTTTGCTTAATTATAATAAAGCTTTTTTTATAAAATATGGCTATGCTTTTTAATATATTAATTTTATTTATTTTATTATTAGCCCAATTAACATTTAAATACATTAATATTTTTATATTTTTTCCAAAATTATAGCAAATTTAATAATTAATAATTGAATTAAAATATTGTATTAAATTTTTAAAAATATAGCTATAACATCTTACAAAATTGCTTATATATTAAACCAGCCTTTTTAATATAAAGAAAATATTTGGCCGGGTAAAAGCTATTGCAAATATTAAGCTACTAATAGCTTTTTAATATTTTTTTAATATCAATTCTTTTATTATTATTTATTATAGGCTATAAGGCAATATAATTGGCTAAGGGCACCGTTTTTAGCTTATAAATAGCTTTGGTAATTCTATGCTTTTTTAATATAATTTTAATATAGTTTTTTTATTTTATAAATAAAGTTTTTTTTTCTATTACAAATAATTTTTACACTAAGGAGTTTTTAAATTTTCCCCAGACTTTTGGTATTAAATTTAGCCCTTAAGCTTTTAAAAAACCATATTAGCTATTTTTTATTCAATTGCAATTGCAATAATATTATTAATATATATTAGTTTTTTTCAAATATATATAAATATAGGGGTTTGCAAGGCTTTAAACGAATTCCTATTTTGTTTTTAATTTTTTCTTTATTAATAGATTCCAATTTTTTAGAGCGTATTTTAATTTATAAAAGCTGCAAAGAATTTTTAATATATATTTTAAAGGGATTTTAATTTTTTATAGTGTTTTAAAATAAATATTAAATAGCATTTTTGCTTTAATAAATGCATTTCTAATATTAAAATACAAATATTTCAGGTTTGTTTTTGCTATTAAAAATAGGAAAATCCTTAATGCCTTTACGCGAATTGTAGATGCAAATGTCTTTTTATAATTTTTGCCAAATATTTGGCTAAAGCTTTTGGTAATTAGCTTGGTTTTAAACCATTTAATTAAATTGGCTTTCAAAGGATATGTAATTAATTTCTATATTTTGTTTTTTATAAAAAACACCAGTTTAAAAATTATAGCATTGTTTTATTAATTGGTATATTATAGGTTATTAACCGCTTTTTTATAGCTTTAAAAATCTTAATTTTATAAATTTTTATAGCTGCAAAGGCTTTTTTTATTATATAATTACTTAATTTATTAAATCTTTTATTATTATAATTAATATAAGCTAATATAGCTTTGACTATTTTTTATAATTTTAGTTTTTAGTAAATATAAGTTTTTCTTTTTCTTTTTTTTTCTTTTTTTTTGGCTTTAAATTTCCCATTCTTTTAGGCCTTTTTTTTAAATAGCTAATATATAGGTAAAATATTTTATAGCTTTTGGATTGTTTTTAACTTTTTTAATTAATGGTATATTTGAAAAAGTATTTTTTAAAAAATTTGGAACGCTTTTTCTATTGATAATTTAACATTTTCCAAAAACTAGCTGAAAATAAAGGATTTTTATTTTTGGAATTGTATTTTTTTTTTAAATATTTTGCTTTTTTAAACAATTTTAAAGCTTATTGTTTTTTTACCTTTTTATTTGGTTTTTTTAGCTTAGAAATCTTTGCTAATTCTTTAATTTTATTCAGGTTTTTGGATAATGGCTTTAGTGTTTTTAATTAAGGTAATTTTAATGGCTTGAAAATTGGCTTATTTAAAGGCTTTTGTAAAGCGGTATTTGGAGCGGTATTTAAAGCGTTAAAAATTGGCTTTTTTTAAGCTATAGCAATTAGTCTAATTAATATACTATATTGGGGCGCTTTTAAAATTTTATTTTATATTATAATTAATGCATTATTTATTGGTATTTTTAATAAATTATTTGGTAAAGGGATAGTGTTTTTTATATTCTTTTTTTTTAAAAAAACATGGAACTATGCTGAAATTTCCCTAGTTTCTAAATTGGCTATATAGGCTATTCTTTTGGTTTTTCACGGGATGTTTTATTAGATTTGTTATTTATAATAATTTTCGCAGCTAATATTTTTAGGCGTAATTTAATTATAAATCCAAATATATGCTTAAATACTTTTACCCTGCTTATTTTTATAATATCTTTTAATTTAAAAGAATAAAATTCACATTGCTTAATTATTGTTTTTAAATATCCTATAAAAATACTAATAATTCCAGTATTTATCAATTTATTATAGCGTTGGTTTTTTAAAATGGTTTTTAAATTAAGGTAAAAAATGCATTTGGTGCCAAATACCCGGATATGGTTAATAAATGATGTAATTTCGGTCCAGAGTTTTTCAAAATATACCAAATATTTATTAATTACTGGTTTATTTACGCGGTTTTTAATATAGGCATTAAATTCGGCTATTTTATTTTAAAAAGCTATAGAAAATTGAGCATTTTTTAAAATAGACTATATATTAGCCTTTATTTGCTAAATGTTTTGTTTTGTAAAGCTATTTTGGTGTAAAAAAGCAATTGTGGTGGATTGGTATTTAATTGTTTTAGTGATTTCCCATTTTTTAATAATTTTAAAAAGTTTTAAAGCGTTATTAAAATAGGCTAATTTGACCTTTTTGCCAATTTAAAATTCCATTTTAAAAATTCAGGATTTTAAAGCAGGTTTTTTTTAAGGAAATGCTTTAGCATTTTCTTAAATGGCTATTAATAATTTAAAATAAATAATGTTTTTTTAATAATATTGGAAAAGGTTTTGCAATATTAAATTAAATCAGTATTAAAAGATTTTCTTTATAGGCATTTAGCTCTTTTAAAAAGATCTTTTTATTTTAATTAAGGTATATATTTTACAAGGATTCCTTAATATAGGAATTTTAATTGATTTGCTAAATATGGTAATTTTACTAAGATTTCTAATTTTTTAAGGGCTAAAATAAAGGAATTTTTTATAAATTAAATTATAAATATACTATTTGATTTTGGACAATTTAGGCTTATTTAATTTATTTATTTTAATTGTTTTTTTAATATTAATTGCAGCCAATATAGCTAATTTATTAGTGATGGCTATTAAGGCTTTCTTATATACCTTGCTAACTATAAAACAAAATAAAATCCGCTTTTTACCGTTGCTTTAATTATAGTTTAATTTTTAAAAAAAATTATACTATATTTTGTTTTATTATTATTTTTTAAAACCGATAATGTAAAGCCTTTTATCAAAAACCAGGTTGAATTTTAATTTAGGTATATCAAATATCTTTTAAGCTTTAATTTAATTTTATTATTATAAATTAATTTTGCCATGCTTTTATATATAGTCCAAATAATTTCTTTGCCGATTTTAATTGCGTATTTAGGGATTTGATTAAAAATCTGGAATACGGATTATTTATTAAATATATAAAAGGAAATTAGTATTTAAAGCCCAGGCTTGGAAAAGGGCCTTATTAATTAATTTTTTAAAAAGGTGGTAGATTTTAATTTTATTGAAAATGTTTTTATTAAAGCTGGAAACGGAGAAAAAGCCGAAATTGAAGCTGGCTTTAGCTGTGTAGCCAAAACCCTTGTTTTTTAGGATTTCCAAAACCCATTTTTTGGTTTTTTTTGTTTCTTTTTTTGCCTTTGCGCTAGTTTTTGTAACGGATTTTCTTATTTTTGAACTTTTCTTTTCTTGCTTTTTTTTGCAAATTTTAATAAATGCTTAAGCTTTACCAAATATAAAGCAATTTTTAATTCGATATTTATTAAATTTGTAAAAAAAGCAAAAAGAATTATAATTAAAATCGTTGAAATTTTTTTATTTTTGCGACCGCGAGCGTATATTTTAATTTCGGGGAATTTTGTTTTTGAGCCCTTTTTTTAGCTTTTTAAAGGATTTTAAAGCTTGGCTTCTATAATAGTAAATATTTAATTGCGGAGCATTATTAAAATTAACCAGTAATTTTTGGAAAGGGCAGCTTGGAGAATAGTAAATAAAGGCTTATTAAAATAAAAGTTTTTTATTAAGAAATTAGCGGTAATAAGCTTGCGTTTATAGTTTTTTAATATATTCCAGCCTTTTAAAATTATTATACCGTTTATTTTAAAGGTATAAATCTTATTAAAATATTTATTTATAGTGGATTTATAAATTTGTAAATCTTTATTTTTTAAGTATTTTTAAAGGGCGTAAGCGGTATTATATTTTTTAAATAGCTGCTAATTATTATGTAATAAAAAGGGAAATATAAAAACAATGGGATAGGCGCTATTTTTATAATATTTGAAGCTTTTATTGCGGTTTAGCTTGTAGAATTTGTTTTTAATAATTAGGGTTTTTAAATTCTTAGTAATACTTTTAATATTAATAACTTTTGCGGGATTAACGCTTTTGTATTTGGTATAGCTTTGGTGATTTTTTTAAATAATGTAACAAATTTCCTTTTTATTTAATTTAAATTTTATTTTAAAAAACCAGCTTATATGGTTTTTATAGAAAAGTATTGAAATGCGCTATTTGGCGCTTTTATTTTTAATTATATTGCTGGATAGGTAAAAATAGCTTGATTTTGAGACTTTGAGATAATAAAGGGTAAGCAGATTTAAAAGGGACCGATTTTTAATTGCGCAATTGCAGATTTATAAATACGCAAATTTGGATAATATAAATTTAAAGAATTTAAATTTAGGAAATTTGAATTTAAAATTGCATTGGGGGTTTGCGATAAGGGTATTGCAATATTTTAGCGGATATTATATTATAATAGGTGCCATTTGCGGTAGTGTTTTATAGGCAAAACCTAAAGCGTATTTTGCAGCTTTAAATTCTTGTTTTACGCCCTTGCTTAAAATAAAAGGAAAATAAACTTAATGCCAATGGTCTATTTTTTATAAATAAAAAGCAGTAATTTTTACGCTTTGCGCAATTTAGGCTTATAATTTGTAAAAGTAAATAGGGGATTACCAATATATATTGCATTAAGGAGGGCAAAAAGGTCGCCGTCGTTAAAATTCTAAAGGCATTTAGACTTTTGGCGCTAATTAGGCTAGTGCCTAAAGCATTTTATAATCCGTGCACTATAATTCGTGCATTTTAATTAAGGGTTTAAAAGCGCTTTTTTTTAATATATATAAATTTTCTTTAATATTGTTAATAATAATTAAATATTCGAAATTCAATTTAGCAACAGTTTTAATTGCCGAAAAAATAGTTTTAAACAAGCTAGCATAGGGTTTTAAAATTAAAAAATATATTTTAGCTTAATAATTCCGCTGCAATTGCGTTATTAATGCCAATTAAAAATAATAATTTATAATATTTTTATATATATTTCTAAATAGGTTAAATGCATTTATGAAATATATTAGCGGCAAAAAAGGATATTTTTTATTTTTATTTTGATAAAAGTTTTTTAATATAAATTTGGATTTTTAGCTTTTTTTTAAAAGGATTAAATTGGTGAAAAATTGATTAAAATTAAAATATAAAGCAGATTTTCCTAATATAAGTTTTATAAAAAATATGAATTATGATATTTCTATAGTTTTAAAGCACTATTAATAAAATAGTCAAATTTAAAATATATTAAATTTATAATTTTGTTTGCTAAAAATCTTTTTTTTAAATAATTTAATAAAATTAAACCAAATAAACCATTATATAAAAACATTAAAAATACACTGCGCTTTTAAATTTGGTGCAAAAATTAAAAGCTTATCGGGATTTAATTTAATTTTAATTTGGCATTGCGAAATAAATAGTAAATGCAAAATTGCCTTTCTTTTAAGCAATATAATATTCTTCGGCAAGTGTTTTAATTTATTAATCTTAAGCAATAAATTAAAAATATCAAATAATCCGTAATATTAATTATAACATATTATTGTTTAATATAGCTAATAGCCCAATACCATTTCAAATTTATTAATTTCTTCTTTTATTTTATTATAAAGCACAGGCTTAAAAGGATTTTTATTTGCTTTTTTATATTTATTTAAAAATAATATTATGCCTTTATCCTAAATTGCTAATAGAATTTCTGCAAAAGCGCTATTAAACTTTTTGAAAAATGTTTTTTTTGCAAATTGAATATCGTTTTTTATTTTTGCAAAGGTATTTTTGGCGTTATTTGCAAAAAGTTTGGATTTGGATTTGGATTTAATTGTTTTTCCAAAATTGCAAGCAATTTTATTAAAAGAAATAGAAATATTTTGGTTTAATTAAAAATTAAAATTAAAAATATATCAAATAAAAATATTAGTATTTGCAAAAATATATTAAATATAAAAAAATATAAAAAATATAAAAAAATTAAAAAAATATAAAAAAATATAAAAAAATATATAAAATTAATAAAATTAATAAAATTAATAAAATTAATAAAATTAATAAAATTAATAAAATTAATAAAATTAATAAAATTAATAAAATTAATAAAATTA